>JAFLJL010003042.1:0-7500 GCA_018398815.1 Conus ventricosus | reverse complement strand
TATGCGTGTGTGTGTGTCTGTGTGTGTGTGCCTGTGAGTGCGCGCGTGTGTGTGTTGTGTTGTGTCTAAATCTGTGTGGGGGGGGGGGGGGGGGCGAGGGGGGAGGTATTCCAAGGCAGTTCCTCGCCCCTCCCGACGCGCCCAAGAACTGTCCACACACAAAACTGACCTTTCACTCCTCTTCATTTACTGCAAAAAGACAAGGGAAACCAGGTAAAGACAACTCTCAAGTAAGTAGCCTAGCTACTCTTTCTCTCTTTCTTTCTGAGTACGCAGGCTGATGTTACTGCGGACACTGCCTGTATAGACAAGTAGTGGATTTTTGTGTGTATGACCGTGTTATTACCCCGCCATTAAGGCAGCCATACTCCATCTTCGGGGAAGGTGCATGCTATGTGTAACGTATCATCCATACCAACGGCCTTCTCTTCCGAAAGTTGGTGATGGTTTTTACGTGGGGTGCAAGATGTTATGCGTGCGTTCACACACAGAACCTTGGTTTATAGTCTCATTCAAAGGACTGTATGGGAAATGGAGTCAGAACCAATGTTAACTCCGAGGGAACACCCCCAACACCCCCCCCCCCCCTCCCCCCCCCCCCCGTACCAAAAACGGCCCGGCGGAGATTTGAACCCACAACCCCAAGATCACGAGTCCGGCGCTCTACCAACTGAGCTATTCCGGCCCCCGCTATTCTAACAAAGGGAACAAAAAGTCTGGAAATACACCCACGCCGTACTGACCCATCTTCTTCTGAACCCAAGCGGGGAGATGGAAAGGACAATCGTGGGAAGCCACACACACAAAGAGGAAAACAAATTAAAAAAAGAAACAATGAACGATAAAGAGACAGTGAGCCAAAGGGGACTGTTAGAAGGACGATAAAGAAATGAGTCAACGCCATCTTGCGCTGAAGTGAATGAAGATAAGTGATTGCTCGTTCATTTTCGTTGTCCTGAGTGTTTTGTGTCGTGCCTAAAGAAGACCTAAGGAGTCGAAACGCGTCGTGTTTCGTCTTGTGATTCGTTTGTCTACGTTTTCTTGGTGGTTCGCAATTAATTACATTTTAAAATTTGATAAAGAAATAGTGGACAACCCCCCCCCCCCCCCCCCCCCCCCCCCCCCCCCCCCCCCCGAACCACGCGCACGACTGTCAATTATTCATCTGCTATCAAAGTCCATCACCAACGTTTCTGTTCATGAGGACGATGCTTGGTTGTCCAGGACAGTGTCCCAGGCAGCCATCCGGCTCCTCAGCCTCACCTCACGAAGGACTGGGCCTACACCAGAGGGAACCTTAGTGGAAAAGCCGTGCCAGAGAAGTGATGAAACATATCATATCCACACAATGGTTCAATAGGGAGGGGGATCATGGAGTAAAGGAAGTATATAAGACTGAGAGGGCCGTTCACGCTGAGAAGCTCACACTCCCAAGCTCACAGAGTCACACTCCTCTCTTCCAGCTCTGCTAACTTCGCTTCTTCAACAAAGAATTTGAGCAGATTTCCTTTTGATGAAAATTAGAGAAAAATCAATAGTTTACTCGATTAAAAAAAAGAAAAAAACAACGAGAAAGAAAACAATCTAATAGAACATATAGAATCACAAAGAAAAGATGGAAAATAAAACAGAAACGGGAAATGAAATACTTCAACAACAAAATAGGGAATTAAGATCACTCAGAGAGAAGAAGATGGAGGAGTAATTTTAAAGGGTTTCCAAGGCAAGATGGATTGCAGACGGTGAAAAAATTCTATTTATTTCTGTAACCTTGAGAAAAGGAAAATTATTTTAGTAAACATATCGCAAAACTAGTAACCAAGGAGATGAAATAATAACCGAACAAAAAGATATTCTGAATGAATTTAAAGATCTTTTATGAAAAACTATATAAGGAAAAGAAACTCAAAAACCGAAATATTGAAGATCTTGTAAAATCAATTCCCAAATTATCAGAAAAAGAAAAGAATTACTGGAAGGAGAAATCACATTAGAGGAAGCAGGCCTTTAGCCCTAAAAGACATGAAGCACGGAAAAAGCCAGGACAGATGGATTTAGCGCGAATTTCTTTAGTTTTTTTGGAAACAGTTAGGACCCCTTGTGGTAAGATCCCTTAACGAAGCTTACAAGATGAAGAACTTTCAACTACGCAAAAAGAAGGGATAATTATATGTGTCCCAAAAGTCGATAAGCCAAAAGGAATTTGTAAAACATTGGCGCCCCATCTCTCTTGTAAATGTAGTATACAAGATAGGTTCTAAATGTATTTCCAACAGACTAAAAGACGTCTTGCCTTCACTCTTTAGTGAAGATCAAAAGGCTTTATGCCCAATCGGTACATTGGAGATAATATTAGACTGTTTTACGATTTGATGAACTATTTAAACTTAAAAAATCTCCCTGGTTTGTTGTTATGCATTGACTTTGAAAAAGCTTTCGATTCTTTAAATTGGAATTTCATGATTAAAGGGACTAAAGCGTTTGGTTTTGGCGAAAGTATTGCCAGTGGATAATAAACATTTTATAGGAATATTAAAACAACAGTTATTGTAAATGGACAGACTGCGCCATGGTTTGAGATAGAACAAGGATGTAGGCAAGGAGATCCCATTTCTCCGTATTTGTTTATACTCAGTGTAGAGATTTTAGCTATAATGTAAAAGGAAAAAAATTGATAAAAGGAATAAAAATAGGTGAGGGTGGACCATAAAATAGCTCAGTTTCTGACGACACTCAGTTATTAAATAATGGTGATAGAGTTTCTTTTGAAAGTTCTATTCATATTCTCGACACATTTGGCAGAGCTTCTGGTTTACACATGAACAGTGAGAAAACGCAAGCTGTATGGCTCGGGTGTCAAAAGATGTCAAAGACAACATACTGCCCACATTTAAAAATTTATATGGAATCCCCCAAGATTTAAAATACTTGGAATTTGGTTTTCAAGACTTAAAAGAATGTGAATGATGAACTATAATGACAAATTTTCTGAAATCAAAAAGTTATTCGAAATTTGGACTCAAAAACTATTACACCTGTGGGAATAGTCGCCCGTTTTAAAGTCCCTTAGTCCCGTCGAAATTGATACATCTTTGGATTCTCTTGCCTGATCCACCTGACCTTTATTAAAAAAACTTCAAAAAATGTGCTTCCACTTTGTGTGGAGTGGTAAACAAGATAAGATCAGCAGGAAACAACGATCAAAACGGTTTAAAAAGACGGTTGGTCTAAACATACCCGACATTAGAAAATACATTTATGCTTTGGGAAAATCTCGTGGATAAGAAAAATTAACACGACTAATCATAAATGGAAGAATATTATAAGGAAAACCCATCCATTTATTGAAAAACTTGTGTGTTATGAATCAGCAGTTGCTTGTGTATGTACAAACTCAAATTTATTTTGGACTCATGTTTTTAAGGCTTACAAAGAATTTTTGGGTACGTGTTTAGAACCCCAAACAGTGAATGAAAATACTGTTTGGAACCAGTGTTTTACAATGATAAATTAAAGTAGGTAACGTCACGATCAAACAAAAGAAGCTGGATTGAAAAAGAAAAACATGCAGTAATGCTTTCTTAAAAGAAGACGGAAAATTCATGACAATGAAGAATTCACTACTAACCTGACTATAAAATAAATTTCGTTACTTACAACGGATGGATTTCCTCCTAAAAGAGTACATAAAAAAAACGGGATGAATTAAACCCACCCCAATGTGCTCGATGTACCCAAAGCGGTGAATATTATTTTTAAGGAATAAGGGGAAAAAAATATATAAATTTAAAAATGTGAAAAAAAAAAAATTTTGAAAAGGGGGAAAAAATAAAAAAAAAATTTTTAAAAAATTTTTTTTTAAACCCCAAAAAAAAGTATTAAAATAAATTTTAAAAAAAATTTATAAAATTATTTTAGAAAAATTTTAAATAAAAAAAAATAGAAAAAGATTTTTAAAAGAAGGGGGAAAAGAAAATTTTTTTTGGGGTGAAATTAAAAATTTTGGAAAAAAAAAATTTGAAAAATTTCTGAAAGAAAAATGAAAAAAAATTAATTAAATTTTGAAAAAAATTTTGGGGGAAAAAAAAAAGGGAAAATTAAATTTTTTTTTTTTAAAATTTAAAAAAAAAAATTTTGTAAATTTTTTTTAAAAAATAGTTTTTTTAGGGGGTTAAAATAAAAAAAAAAAATTTTAAAAAATTTTTAAAATAAAAAATTAAAGAAAAAAAAAAATTTTAACTAAAAAATTTAAAATGAAATAAATTTAAAATTTGTTTTTTGGGTTTTTTTTTTTGATTTTTTTTGATTTTTTTTTTTTGTTTAAAAGGGGGGGTTTTATTAAAATTTTTTTTTGGTTTTCTTTTTTTTTTAAATTTTTTAAAATTATTTAAAAATTAAAAAAAAAATTATTAAATTAATTTTAAACTTTATAATATTTATTAAAATTAATGGGAAAAAGTTTTTTCCCAAACCCTTTTTTAAAATTTTTGGGCCTTAAATTTTCCGGGGTTTGGGGGTAAACCTTTTTTTATAAAAAAAACGGAAAAAACCAAAATTAAAAAAAAAAATTTTGACCCTTTAAATTTTTTTTTTAATTTTGGCAAAAAATTAAAATTTTAAAAAAAAAATTTATTTAAAATTTTAAAAAACGTACGCCTTTTTAGGATTCCAAAATCAGTGCAAACAGATTTAAAGTCGAGTTACACAATCCCAATTTAATGATAATCAGACAAATTTGAAGCTCATGGGCAACTTTACCCAATGTTTTACAACAGATCAAAATAGGCGCTACCTTATTTTGCGGCTCTTTTGATTTATGTAGATTGTGTATGTATGTGTGTGTTATGTGTTGCATATGTATGTGGTATGTGTATTACATTTGTATGTTTGTGCGTTTAATTTGTTATATGTGTTATATGTATGTATATAATTAATATATATATATATAATATTTATATATTATATATTTTAATGGATGTTGTGTTGGCATATATGTGTTTGTTTGTGTTTATATATGTGTGTGTAATGTATGTGTATGTATATATGTTATATGTGGTGGTATATATGTGTGTGTATGTATTTTGATGAAATTGTATTATGTTATAAAATTTTTTATATATGATGTGTGTGTATGTATGTTGTAATAATATATATATTAATATAAATATATATAATATATATATAATTTATATATTAATATTATTTATTCCACCCCTCTGTCCGTCTACAGTGTTTTTTTTGAACAGCAATCCTCCTTGCAGAATAGTCACAAAAATAAAAATTTTGTTTACAGTCAGAGACAACGTTAAAACCCCGGCGCTGTCCATCGTACAGCTTTTTTTCTTTTAAAATCCCTTTTTTGGTTCATGGACATGTTGATCTTTTTTTTTATGTGCTTGTTTCGTTGCTTTAGCCCCTTTTTAAAAAAAACAAAATGAAACTTTGGCACTGTCCTCTTTTGCGATTTGTAAATCGATATTATTGAATAAAAAAAATGTTACAAAAAAAGAAGAGTTTTGCCCTGGAGGGCAAAAGGGTTATGAGTTAAAGAGTCCCTTAGGGCAAAAGGTTATTGATTTTATGCAATCAATAGGACTTTTTTATGCTTGTGGAAAGGCCTTTCATGAAGCGAGACCTGCAGAGTTGATTTTTTTTGATTTTGTATTTTCCCCAAAAAAAGATAAAATAAAGCATTCCTTTTGATTTCCTTTAATTAACCTATATTAAGACCCCAAGACAGAGATACCCCGGTAAAATTGGAAAAAGGAGCCAGGTATCTCCTTTCCATGGCTGCCCAAATGGTTTCAAATATATCTTTTTCACGAAAACCGGCTTAAAAGAGGTTTGCTTGGGTTTTGAAAACAGGTTTTGTATCCCAAATTCATCAATGTCATAACAAATATTACTTTCCAGAAACCGGGGCATTTTTGTTGCAAATAATCGTTTTTTTTTGAAAGGGATGATTTTTAGAATGGAGCATCGGCATCACAAACAACATTTATGCGTGTTACGGGGGAAACTGGCTTTCTTCTGCTTTGTGGGAAGATAGCGGGAACAAGGAAAAATAGTTATGATTCAGGACATACGTAAGACTTGTCAAAGAAAACCATTTTCCGGTAATCTCTATATAAAAAGGAACAAAGACAAATTTTTTGTCATTACTGTTGATATAATCGGGACGTGAACGCTGAAAATGTCATTGTGTCTTTTGTGAAAGTCCGTTATTAAATGACCGTGAGAATTACTGACGTAAAAAAAACCCCGGGAAACGTTAAAAAAAAAAAAAAAAAAAAAAAATTTTGAGAAAACCCTGATATATTTTTTCGGTTTTTGGGGAGGGAAAGACGCAGATGATCACAAAACAATGACTTTATACAGATTTCATACCCATTACCCCCCCCTCCTCCCCCCCCCCCTGCCTAAACGGGAAGGAAAAAAGGAGAACAAATTTCTAGACCCCACCCAGGTCACCATGTGCCCCAAAGTGTCCATTCAAATTCAACTCCCTCTTCCACACCCTTGTAATATAGTGCTAAACACAATTAAACTTGCTCGGTGCATAAAAATTTTTACAACTGCCTTTATTTTTCGGCTGAACCAATTGTGAATTTTAACTCCCTTTCCTCCATTTTGGGCATTTTTACTCCTTCCCTACATTTGTGGGCAAACATCCTTCCTTTTCCCTTGTGAGCCTTTACACTCCCTTTCCTTTCCCTTGTGGGGCTTTACATCCTTTTCCCTACTTGGGGCCCCTTTTCATCCTTCCATCACATTTTGGGGGATTTACACCCTTCCTACTTGGGGCATTTTTCACTCCTTCCATCACATTGTGGGCATTTTCACCTTCCCCACAATTTTGGGCCTTAACACTCCTTCTTCATTGTGGACCTTTACACTCCTTTTTTCACGTTGTGGGCTTTTTCACTCCTTCCTTCATTGTGGGGATTTACACCCTTCCCTTTACTTGTGGGCATTTTCACCGCCCTTACTTTTTGGGCCCTTTTCACCCTTCCTTTACGTTGGGCCTTTTTAAATCCTCCTTCACGTTGTGGGGATTTACACTCCTTCCTTCACATTGGGGCATTTACATCCTTCCATCACTTGTGGGGATTTACACCCTTCCTTCAATTGTGGGGATTTACCACTCCCTTTCCCTTTAATTTTTTGGGGATTTACACTCCTTCCTTCCCCATTGTGGGCCTTTTCATCCCTTCTTCTGTGTGGGCATTTACACTCCTTCCTTCACGTTGTGGGCAATTTTCACTCCTTTCATCACATTGTGGGCATTTTTCACTTTTCCCTTTACATTGTCAAAATTTCACTCCCTTTTTCCGCATTTCCCCTTTGGTTTATGTAAAATTACGAACAAAAAAGTTTTGCTTTGCGGGAAAAAAACCCGACGGGAAAAATTCGGAAAAAAAAAAAAATGAACAATTCCCCCCTTTTAAAAAATGAAAAAAAAAAAGGTGGGAAAAGGGGGAAGAAAAAACAAAAACCCCC
>JAFLJL010003041.1:5000-22108 GCA_018398815.1 Conus ventricosus | reverse complement strand
ATCTGCTGGACTCTCATGTGCTCACGGCGTTTTTGAGTCCCTTCAGACACATGGTTTATTCATTTGCCATGTCAGTCCGTTTGGGGATTTGCAGTCGTGATTGGTTGAGCACCGATGGATTCATCATTCTCTCCCCCTTTCGGTGAATCCTGGAGCATCTTTCCTTTTATTTTTAGTAGCCACATGTTTAAGGCAAAGTGGGGAGCCAGCCCACAGAGCCCTTGGTTCTGGTCTTTCCCAGTGTCCTCCGGTCTTTCCCGGACGTCCTCCGGCCTATTCCCGGTAGTCAACGGTTTTACCCATGCATCATAGAAAGAAACTCGTGGAGAGCGTGGCAGCAGAGAGTCCCAGAAGAGAAGCCCCCTTCAAGCAAGTGTTTCGGCCCTTATCTCCTGACACTCTAGGGGGGTTGGGCCACACCCGGTTCATGACTCCGGATGTCCCTCTGCTGCCCCCTTTTTTTTTTTCCCCCATCTTGGGACGAGCCATGGCTGGGATTCGAACCCATGACCCTCTGGACATGCTCATTTTCTACTTAATGACTCGCGCTTTAACCACTGAGCCACAGGGACACCTGATATTTGTAGGGAAATTAAGCCTTATGAAGTTCACTTTTGTTCCTCCTTGACCAGATCCAGCTTGAACACCTCTCTGCCGCTTCTGCCATTGCTTTCAGGGCTCTGGTTTTTTCCTTCCCTGCAACTGAGAGCTGTTTCATGAGGCTGTATGCAGACGTTCCTACAAATCCCCTAGCTCCAATTTCTGCAGTGAGGACTTTGACCTGATAGCCTTCTCTCCTCAGGCTGTTTGCCAGATCAGCATACTTTCAGTCTTGTAGATTTGAGCTGCCTCCATTCTGTTCTCATATGGCACCGTGAGCTCGATCATGATCAGCTGCTTGGTTGACTTAGAGTGGACTACTATGTCTGGTCTCATGCCACTCTTGCTGATGATCTCTGGGTGACTCTTCCATTCTGGGAGGTCTGCAGTGCACTCCCAGTCATCTGCCCCATCCAGCAGACTCTGCCTGCATGTTTCGAGTGGCACTGTTGTTCTTGGCCATGATTTGCTGCCCCCTGCCGTGAAGAATGTTGCGGGTGCTTTTGGAGTCCTGATTCTCCCTTTTGTGGTGTTGGTACTAGCCCAGACTACTTGTACAATTTCTTTGAGCACTTGGTTGTGCCTCCATGTGTACCTTCCTTGAGCCAGGGCTACTTTAGAACATGATCCACTGTTGTTTTTTTATGGCAGAGGGGGCATGCAGGATCGTCTGTTTTCCCCCACTTCACCAGGTTTGCATTTGAGGGCAGAAGGTCATATGCAGATCTGAGAATGAAGCTGATCCTGAGAGGGCCCATGTGCCAAATGTCTTCCAATTAGACTTCTTTGGAGTGCATTCTCCACGTTGTCCATTGCCCTTGCTGGCTCTGCTGGACTGCTTTTTGGAGTCTTTTTTGGTCTTCTCTTTTCTCATCTCCTGAATCATATGTCTCTTTTGGCTTTTCCTTTGGCCTTTGACCACCATTCAGTTTTGGTCACCCCCAGACCTTGTCTGTTGGTCTGTGTGTGTCCTGTTATTTCTCTGATCTTGAGACTTTCTTTTGCAGAATCCATCCCTCTTGAACTTTCCATTTTCTGCTGTCTTCAGCTGGGGCTTGATTGCTTCTACCACCTTGTCTCCTGAGTCCTCCAGCATGCTTTGAAGTCTGATCTTCCCTGCTTGTATTCCTCCAGGATGGATTTCAGTGGTAGTTTGAGCTTTGCTTGGTGACAGTACAGCGCGATGTCAGTCAGACAGGGTGGGACACAAGCCATTTCCTTGTGAACTTGCTGATTTTGGCTTCCATTGCTCCACTGTGCTGGTGCAGATGTCGTATATCATCAGAGGCCATAGGAGCTTTGGTATCAGCATGAACTGCAGACACCAGACCTTGTATTTGCCAGGGAGCCCACACTGGTCAATGGTCTCCAAGCCTTCTTCTGAACAGTATTCGAATTAGAAATAGGACCAAAGCAGTAGAGGTTGAGAGATACACGTAGCAAAAAACAGAGAGCCGCAGTTACAGCTGAACGATATACGAAGTAAAGGTTGGGAAAAGCACGACAAGCTGAATTACATACGTGGTATAAGATGGAAAAATCTGTGAAATCTGGACAATATACATACTAAAGCAGGGGAAATCCGTTCCATGTACATTCATTAAAACACTCTGCAGGAGGAGATGGAAACAACAACACCCAAATTCCAACCAGGCTGACTGCTACTACACCTAAGCAGAGAAGGTCAAGGGCTACTGTTCAGACTAAGCTGGATATAACAGACTGAATGCACACATGTACAAAAAGTACAAGATTGGCTAGTCTGCGATGTGCCCATGCGGAGAGGCCGAAATGGACGCCAAACACATACCACAGGACTGTCACCTCCATGCTTACTGCCAGGCAGAACACATGGCCGGAGCCAGTGGCTCTGAGGCCGAGCTCTACGGGGACCTGACGGACCTTTGGAGAACAGCCTACTTCGTGTGGGCAACTGGCGCCGCCATGAGCGTTCTAGAAGAAGTTTGATGTGGACGATATACATAGCAAAGGTAGCGAAAGGCAATGCAGCTGAACAATAAATGTAGTAAATGTAGGAAAAGCAAAACAAACAAACCGATAAACGTAACAAAACCATGGGAAGATCTGTATAAAGCGATGTACGTAGTAAAAGTAGGGAAAAACAGTGAACATTGCAAATGTACATCTGAGCGTATAAAGGAAGGGAAAAGCAGTACAAACTAACCGATACACGTAGCAAGAGTAGGGGAATGCGCTGCAAGCTGAACGAAACATGTCGTAAGAGTAGAGAAAATGTGCTGCAAGCTGAACGAAACATGTCGTAAGAGTAGAGAAAACGTGCTGCAAGCTGAACGAAACATGTCGTAAGAGTAGAGAAAACGTGCTGCAAGCTGAACGAAACATGTCGTAAGAGTAGAGAAAACGTGCTGCAAGCTGAACGAAACATGTTGTAAGAGTAGAGAAAACGTGCTGCAAGCTGAACGAAACATGTAAGAGTAGAGAAAATGTGCTGCAAGCTGAACGAAACATGTTGTAAGAGTAGAGAAAATGTGCTGCAAGCTGAACGAAACATGTCGTAAGAGTAGAGAAAACGTGCTGCAAGCTGAACGAAACATGTGTAAGAGTAGAGAAAATGTGCTGCAAGCTGAACGAAACATGTTGTAAGATTAGATAAAACGTGCTGCAAGCTGAACGAAGCATGTTGTAAGAGTAGAGAAAAC
Organism: Conus ventricosus; assembly: GCA_018398815.1. Classification (NCBI taxonomy): domain Eukaryota; kingdom Metazoa; phylum Mollusca; class Gastropoda; order Neogastropoda; family Conidae; genus Conus; species Conus ventricosus. The sequence goes on along the minus strand of JAFLJL010003041.1, from coordinate 18,827 downwards.
GTGCTGCAAGCTGAACGAAACATGTCGTAAGAGTAGAGAAAACGTGCTGCAAGCTGAACGAAGCATGTTGTAAGAGTAGAGAAAACGTGCTGCAAGCTGAACGAAACATGTCGTAAGAGTAGAGAAAACGTGCTGCAAGCTGAACGAAACATGTCGTAAGAGTAGAGAAAACGTGCTGCAAGCTGAGCGAAACATGTCGTAAGAGTAGAGAAAATGTGCTGCGAGCGTAACGCGCCACAGGCGATAGCCGACCGCACCTCTAATGGCTGTCCCACTTGTTGGCTAAGTGGTGAGGACGGCTTGCTTTGTGAACTGTTCGCTATTGTTACCTGCCATTTCAGCCGCTGGTCAGCCAGCGGAGAGTAGAAACCCGATAGGTGTACAAACGGCCACGGGCAGAAAAGTCCGGTGAGCTACTTGGTTGGGGCAACAAACGTAATCTGTCACCGATTTTGAGGCTGCCTGGAATGTCTTTCATTTAAATCTTTCTTTCTTTCCGCCTTTCTTTCTGATTTTCTTTCTTTCTGGCGGTCTTTCTGTCTTTCTTTCTTTCTGCCTTTATTTTCGTCTTTCTATCTTTGTTTCTTTCTTTCTTTTTTTCTATCTGACTTTCTTTTTGTCTTTCTTTCTGCCTTTCTGTCTGGATGTTTTTTTCTGGCTGTCTTTCTCTCTGTCTTTCTTTCTTTCTGACTTTCTTTTCTGACTTTCTTTCTGTTTTCCTTTCTTTCTGGCTTTCTTTCTTTCTTTCTTTTTTTCTTTCTTTCTTTCTTTCTGACGTTCTTTTCTGACTTTCTTTCTGTTTTCCTTTCTTTCTGGCTTTCTTCCTTTCTTTCTTTCTTTCTTTCTTTCTGACTTTCTTTTCTGACTTTCTGTTTTTTTCTTTCTGGCTTTCTGTCTGCCTTCCTTCTGCCTTTCTTTCTGTCTTTCTTTCTTTCTTGCCTTCTTTCTGTCTTTTTTCCTGTCTTTCTGATTTTCTTTCTGTCTTTCTCTTTCTTTCTGACTTTCTATCTGGTAATCTTTCTGTCCGGCTGTCTTTCTTTCTTTCCGGATGTCTTTCCTTCTTTCTGACTTTCTTTCCGGCTGTCTTTCTTTCTTTCCGGCTGTCTTTCTTTCTTTCCGCTGTCTTTCTTTCTTTCTTTCTTTCTGACTTTCTTTCCGGCTGTCTTTCTTTCTTCTTTTTTCTTTCTTTTCTTTCTGACTTTCTTTCCGGCTGTCTTTCTTTCTTTCCGGCTGTCTTTCTTTCTTTCTTTCTTTCTTTCTTTCTTTCTTTCTGACTTTCTTTCCGGCTGTCTTTCTTTCTTTCCGCTGTCTTTTCTTTCTTTCCGGCTGTCTTTCTTTCTTTCCGGCTGTCTTTCTTTCTTTCTTTCTTTCTTTCCGGCTGTCTTTCTTTCTTTCTGGCTGTCTTTCTTTTCTTTTTCTTCTTTCTTTCTTTCTTTCTTTTCTTTCTTTCGTTTTGGCTTTTCTTTCTTTCTGACTTTCTTTCCGGCTGTCTTTCTTTCTTTCTTTCTTTCTTTCTTTCTGACTTTCTTTCCGGCTGTCTTTCTTTCTTTCCGGCTGTCTTTCTTTCTTTCCGGCTGTCTTTCTGTCTTTCTTTCTTTCTGACTTTCTTTCCGCTGTCTTTCTTTCTTTCTTTCTTTCTGACTTTCTTTCCGGCTGTCCTTCTTTCTTTCCGGCTGTCTTTCTTTCTTTCCGGCTGTCTTTCTTTCTTTCCGGCTGTCTTTCTTTCTTTCCGGCTGTCTTTCTGACTTTCTTTCCGGCTGTCTTTCTTTCTTTCTTTCTGACTTTCTTTCTGGCTGTCTATCTTCCTGGCTTTATGTCCGGCTTTCTTTCTGACTTTCTTTCTGGCTGTCTATCTTCCTGGCTTTATGTCCGGCTTTCTTTCTGACTTTCTTTCTGGCTGTCTATCTTCCTGGCTTTATGTCCGGCTTTCGTTCTGACTTTTTTCTTTCTTCCTTTCTTTCCTTCCTTCCTTATGACTTTCTTTCTGGCTGTCTTTTTTGTTTCTTTTTTGTTGTTGTTTCTGTTCTGTTCTTTTCTTTTTTCCTTCACTGGATTCACAATGCTCTTCGTTCTGAGGTCAGATCCAGCTGGAACTTTACTCAGCTGCTTCTGCCTTTGGCTTTAGGGCTCTGGGCCTCTTCTACCCACAAGACAAAAAAAAAAAAAATTAGACATCGAGAGCCGTTCCATGAGATCGGAGGCAGATGTGCCTACCTCCAAACCCACCCCCATGCCCCTCACCCCCTTCACCCCCTTCCACCCCGCCCCTTTCGCCTCTCACCTTCTATGGCGAGGACTTTGGACTGGAAGCCAAATTCCCTCAAGCTGTTGTTAGACTGACATGCTTTTCTTTTCTTTTCTTTTCTTTTCTTTTCTTCTTTTCTTTTCTTTCTTTCTTTTCTTTTCTTTCTTTTCTACTTTTTAGTTTGGAGGGGATTGCCGATTGGGGGAGTCGAGTGGGGAAGGGAGGTGTTCTACTTTATGCCTGCTTCTTCCAATTTATTCGTATGAAATTGGTTTATCTTTCTTTCTTACTCTAAATCAAGACCCATACTGAGTTGTGGACCATTTTTTGTTTATTTTGTATTATTTTGTTATGATCTTTTTGTCTTTCGATTTTCGATTTTGCTTGTTTGTTTATTTATCAATGTATTCATCTCTTATTATTATTATTATTATTTATTTATTTATTTTTATTTTTTTATTTTTTACTTTCAGAATTACGTATCTATTATCTGGGCCATGAATCACGTTTACGTTAACTTCGATGCCGAATTTCGTGTAGTTTCTATTTGCGTTGTTTGTACACTACCTAATGATTAGAGCGAACAATGTTTACTTATTCTTTAGGTCGCAGGAGGTTGTATTAATATGGTGTGTTTATGTATTTGTTTTAATCACCTCTTTATTTGGAGTAAATCTATGTTGTGATGCATTTTGTGTAGATTTAGATTACAAGACAGGGGTACAGAGTTTGTCAATAATGCTTTTGTGAGAGTTTATTTTGATTGTGCAGATAATCTGTTCATTTTGGCCATGCTGATAATTTGTTCGTTCATAAAGACCATGGTGGTAATTTTGTTCAATTTGGCCACGCAGCTAATGTGTTGGTTCATTTTGGGCGTGCTCGTTATCATTTTGTTCTTTTTCTCATGCTGATAGTTTTCTTTGTTTATTTGGCCATGCTGGTAATTTATTCTTTTTCTCAATGCTAGTAATTTATTCATTTTGGCCATGCTGGTAATTTATTCATTTGGGTCATGCTGGTAATTTATTCTTTTTATCAATGCTAGCAATTTATTCATTCTGGCCATGCTGGTAATTTATTCATTTTGGCCATGCTGGTAAATTATTCTTTTTATCAATGCTATTAATTTATTCATTTTGGCCATGCTGGTAATTTATTCATTTTGGCCATGCTGGCAAATTGTTCATTTTGGCCATGCTGGTATGTTTTTCATTTTGGCCATGCTGGTAATTTATTCATTTTGTCCATGCTGATAATCTATTCATTTTTTCCGTGCTAGTAAAGTGTTCGTTCATTTTCTCCATGCTGATAATTTATCCTTCTTCTTCTTCTTCTGCATACCCAGGCTAATACTCCTGCGGACACTCCCTGTATAGACAGACAAGGATTTATCCCGTCTACCCAAAAAAGGGAGTGGAGTTTTGTGTGCATGACCATTTTTTTTTATCCCGCCATTAAGGCAGCCATACTCCAACTTCGGGGAAGGTGCATGCTATGTGTAACGTGTCATCCATACCAACAGCCAACTGGCCTTCTCTTCCGAAAGTTGATGATGGGATTTTACGTGTGTGCAAGATGTTATGCGTGCGTTCATGCACAGAACCTCGTTTTATAGTCTCATTCGAAGTGTAGGGAGGAGGAGGAGGTGGAGTGGTGAGGTAGGAAGGTTGAGGTATGGTGCCTGCGGTGGAGAGGGATAGGGAGGACATCCTTCTCAACAGCCAGCTTGTACTCTCCATTTTCCCTTTTTTATTCTACATCAAATCGTGCCAACCATCCTGTAATATATTCAGAATAGGGAAAACCAATTACTAATATGCAATTACAGAAAATACAGAAAAACAGTTGGTAATCGAATATGTGAATTTCATCTAAATAATAACAATTATCGTAATACAAGAAAGGTCATTATTATTAGTCCCAGTGGACCTGGAAATACAAAAAAAGACATTTTATACGAACAAACTGAAAAATCAATGAGAAAACAACAAGTCCACAAATAGTCAGCACTGGTGCAACTCTCGAACCAAGGCTGAAAGGGAAACATGAGAATAAAAAATAACAAGAATTGAGGTGTCTACCATCTTCTTCTTCTCGTACGTCTGATCGGCATCTAGAAACCAACCTCAATCCAAGGGGGACATTATTCCCCTTTTCACATTTCGCCATCATTTCTTAATTAATGAAACAAGATGTAACAAAAACCCCAAAGAGTGTGTGTATTCCTCTTTTCACATTTCAACACTTCTTGCTTAACGCAACAGGATAATTATGACAACAACCCGAGGATGTGTGTGCTCCGTACAAAAACAGTTACAAAAAATACAATCGTCAACCATAATAAAACAACAACTAAGCAACAACCAAAAAATAGAGTGTGCACACACCTGGTGGCAGTGACTCTCGCCCAGAGCGCATCTTCACTCATCGGTCATCTTCATACAGCAGTGATGCAACCCAATGCCGCGTCTACTCCATCTGTAACCAGGCACTTCCCCACTTAGTGTCTGAGTCATGTAAATAAAGGGAGGATTTCAACCAGTACACACATGCATATGTATACGTGTATAAGGGCCTTTCCCTCAGTGGAATTAGTAGGTTCTCAACTATGAAAAAAAGTATAGTGAACAACCTACCAACGTAATCCAAACTTTTGACTAAAAAGTAAGAAAATCTGCGTTACAACAAATTATCATCCTTGATCAATCTACACGATACCAATAATATTACAGCGAAAATGACGACTTAAACTAAGTAAAATAACAACTCATTCTCCCAAACCTATATAAAGAAAATGGCAATGACAATAAACACATGAAAAGCGTTCATCCAAAACATATTTATAACAAAGTCATTTACCCAAAATTTATAGTACTACAATATAAATTATATCCAAGCAAAAAATGAGAGTCTTCATTAAATAAGTAATCCGCATTGTAAACATTCATTGACACAAAGCTGTAGTATAAATATCAAAACAGGAGGGGAAATCCGTAGAACACGGGCAATTAAGGTACGGACTTAGAGACAGTGCTAACAGTTCCAGCGCCAGAGACTGGTTAATTAGTTTCCCAGACATGGCCTGACAAGAAAGAAGGAAGTACTTCAAGCTGACTGCAAGAAAGAGGTCTCTGTCTTACGTCTCTGGTCTACAATCGTAGTACCATATTCAGCTTTAATTATGATTGCTATTTGAATTCTGGAACCCTACTTTGAACGTCACAACCCTGGATTATATTACCGTTGATAAGCGCTATAAAAATCCCGGAAATAATACTTTACATTACGATCCCTAACCATGATTTCGTTCTTCAGTCTTATTTACAAACACCACTACACTCTGGGATTATAGCCCACTTTATGCCTCACAATACTTAAGTCATATTAGCATTCAAAAATGGAATTAAAACTCTGGCAATATAATTTTAAATTCCCGACACACAACTATACCTCTCTGTTTATCATTAAATATAAAATTATATGCATTACCATAAGACAATCAAGATGAGGGCCACACAATTAAATATCTTCCAACACTGACTAACCACATGGGACTTCATAATCTTATCTCTCCACACCATACTCGTCATTCCATCCTAACCACAAAGTATATAATACTCATGTACTCATTGCGTACTAGGAAACATAAATAATACAAGCAAGTACACAACCCAGTCATCAATCGTCTAATGAAGACATGCAATTATTAAAACAAAAACAATCATCAGTCAACAAGTGAATTGAATTTTCAACGTCAAAAGGATACATTGTTGAAAAAAAAAAAGCAAAAATGCTTACCAGTATTTTCACACAATTCATAGGAGCCGTCTTGTTCTCATTTTTCTTGACATCTGTCTCAGTACATCTACAACTTCGCTTTCAATACATCATAGAGGCTATCTTCTGCACAAGTCTTTCTACACGTCTGCCTTCTTCCAATTTCCGATGCAAAAGAAAGTATATCTCAACATTGGGACTATCCCTCTCTGTCCCCACGCCACATATTCCTACATTGCCCTGGAATCATTGGCTGAAAGCCTGTTTACAGTATTATGGGGTCATTCCTCAGTCCAAAATAGTTCCCTAATCTGGAGGCAGAGAGTCCACGACTGACCATGTGGTATCAATTAGTCTCGCCGGTCGAGAAGGCCCACTTCCAAGACGCGTCTGTCAGGCTAATTTATGAAAGCCAGGAAGTGTCAACCACGGAGGCTGTGTTTCCGGCTGAATCTGGCTGAATAGAACTGTTGTCTCAGCACGGGATGGAAGGGCTGGGTGGAATTCGTTGAGTCTTAAAGAAGAGGGAGGGAGAGAGAGAGAGAGAGAGAGAGAGGAGAGAGCGGAGAGAGAGAGAGAGAGAGAGAGAGAGAGAGGGAGGAGAGAGAGAGAGAGAGAGAGAGAGAGAGAGAGAGAGAGAGAGAGAGAGAGAAAGGGACAGACAGACAGACAAATAGTCTACATGGGCAACTATTCTGTCCTGTCACAAATCTCCCCCGCTAAGATTCATGGTCCCCATGAATATCAACGAAAGATGTCACTACATCCTAATTAAAACTGAAGATTCGACAAAAAGTATGGGCGAGCAAAAAGTGTATACCACAAAAGGAAGCATATCCGAAAAAACAAAAGGTAACACCATCGGACGTAAACATACAATGCAAAAAAGACCTATCAAAAACAAAAAAAAACATCAAAGTGAGAGCTTCACCCAGGTGACACCACTGATCACTGCAAAAAGGACTAAAAAATACAAAAAGTTCCTGACCATCAGAGTCATACCAGCTGTTAAGCGTGGCAAACTGATCGTCCAAAAGCAACAACAACAAACATCTGGGTCCGACAGGGCCCATTCTTTCTGAACTCTCTTCAGTCCAGTGTGGCGATCGTCCACTGCCACCCACTCCATAAACAAGAGGAAAAGGGAAGCTACTCTCTTTGGCGTTTAAGCCCACAGACAGGAGTGACTGTTCCAAGTTACCTCCTTATCATTGAAAGTAGACACCCACTCTGACCTGCATGGTCAAAAGGTTACTGCATATACCAGTTGCCGATTTTCTTAGCATTATGCCACTGACAACATGATGTGCGTTTAGCCCAAAAATCATGTTTGTCTTATGAAGACACTATCCACACCATTTCCTCTGTACTGAACTTCCAAATATGAGGACAATAACAACCGATACTGTTTCGGTAAATGGTCCCCCTGTATAACCAGGCTTCTACATCAAAACATACTCACAAAAAAATCGATCCAGCATGACCAACTGGACACCAGCACAAGCAATTATAATAACCCGGAATACAAAAAATGCAATCTGGAGCACACACACAAAAATACATGTATAGCAATTTGGGGCACACACACAAAAAAATATGGAGCACACACTAAAAAATAACAGCTTCCCAGCAAAAATGAAACCTCCCAAAAAATGGTTTCATAACATATGGCATTGTTCTCTGGCGCCATCGTCACTACGTTGTCACGTGTCTCACACCTTTGTTACTCCGGCCAGATCGGCGGAGTGCTACAGGTGTGCGTGTTAGAGACGCGGGAGCCTGACTGGGCGCCCTGACAGTTGCTGTCACCGAGGTCTGGACTGACGGACCGGCGAATCGGTATGCGGGACTGTGGTCTTTGTGGCCCAACTATGTGCCACTCAAGGTATTTCACATCTGTCAATTCCGCTTCTGTTTCAGCGATCGGCTGAAGGTCCGCTGTACCCATGGCCCTGGCTGTTGGTGGGCAAAGATCGTCGTATTTCACTTCGATTCACCTTTCTGGACCGTCCAGGCCATCTCTGGGGCGGATGGTGTATGGCCCACCACTTGGTCCTGGTACCTCAGTGACTGTGAAGATCCTTTCCCCCAAAAGTCTTGGATCTTGCACCGACTCCTGTAGTGCTGTTTGGTGACAACGCTGTCTCCTGGCCTCAGATCTGACTCAGTATTACTCTGGTCACTTCTTGCCTTTCTCTTGTCCGCCTCTTTCCTTGCACGCTCCCCCGCTGTGTCGTGGACCAGCCGGAGGCGTTTCAGGTGATCACTCAGCCACTCTACGGGTGGCACAGGAGTCCAGTCTGACGTCCCTTCTCCAAGGAACAGATCCAGGGGAAGACGTTGGTTCTCTCCCAAACAGTAGATAGAATGGAGAGAATCCTGTGGAGGCATGTGGTGTGCAGTTGTACATGTACACTAGCTCTCCAAGATGCTCTGTCCATCTCTGCTTCTGCTCTGACGACAACACCTTCAACAAGTTGTGCATGGTCCTGTTGAACCGTTCGCACTGTCCATTGCCTTCCGGGTGGTATGAGGTCGTTCTGGACTTGCTGATCCCATAGTGGTTGCAGAGCTGCACGATGAGGTCTGCCTCAAAGCAACGGCCTTTGTCTGAGTGGATTCTCTGTGGCACTCCATAGTGCACAAACCATTCTTTGATCAGGGTCTTAGCCACTGTCTCTGCTGTCTGATCACGGGTAGGGATGGCCACAGTGTACTTCGTGAAGATATCTGTGATCACTAGGACATTCTCTTTTCCATCCCTGGCTGGTTCCAATACGGTGAAATAACCCGATATGACCTCGAGGGGCTTGGTGGCGAGGAGGTGTCCCATGGGAGTGTGTGTCTTCGTGGTGGTCTCTTCGCCAGCTGGCATCTTTCACATCTCTGGCACCACCTGGTCTATGGGTCCATGAATGGGGTCTTTCATCTTTCTGTACAGGATGCCTTGTTGTACTCTAAGTTTGCCAAGTTGACAGGACAAAGCACGAGCTCGAGGATCGAATCTTGCTGTTTCCCTCTTTGTCAGCTCTTTCTCCCCAGTCACATATGGCAGGATGGTGCTGATGACTTGGTCTTCACTCTGGTGCTGGCTCCATTCCTGGGGGTGATGGAAGGAAAAGGACTGGCTTCCATGCTGGCATCAGATGGTTCTGTCTTCTGTACCTGTGCTATGTCATCAGCTCAGACACCACTGCCGGGTGTACTGCCATCTTGAAGCTTCCTGTAGTCAGGGCCCTTTGTCCACATGAGACGGCCGTCCATTCTTCTTCTTTCCCTTGGGCGCCCCTTGTGGTTTCTCCGTGGGAAATCTAGACAACGCATCAGCGTTCTTGTTTTCTCTGCCAGACCTGTATTTGATGGTAAAGTCAAAACAAGCCAATTCTGCAGCCCATCTTTGTTCAACAGCTCCCAGCTTGGCTGTTTGGAGATGGTGAGGGGATTGTTGTCAGTATATATCTCAGTTTGGGCTCCGATCAGGTAGTGACGGAACTTGTCGCTCATGGCCCACTTCACTGCTAGCAGCTCCAACTTCATGCTGCTGTAGTTCTTCATCGACCGTTCACCTGGACGTAACGACCGACTTGCATACGCGATGACACGGCGCTTGCCATCTTGCTCTTGGGAGAGAACAGCTCCCAAACCGTCCAGACTAGCGTCAGTCTCCAAAATGAAGGGGGCACTAAAGTCCGCATATCCCAACACTGGCGCTGTAGTGAGGGCTTTTTTCAGGTTCTGGAATGCCTCCTGGCATCGGCTGTCCCAATCTGCTGAAATGGACGCATGTTTGCTCTTCGATTCTTCCCCTTGTCCTTCTGGTATGTGGTGGACACAAGCTGGTTCAGAGGTTGGGCGATCTTGCTGAAACCTTCCACAAACCGTCTGTAATAGCTGGCGAATCCCAAAAACGATCTGAGCTCTCTCAGGGTGTGGGGAACTGGCAACTAGCCACTGCCTTGATCTACTGTCAGAGGTCGCGATGCCTGCTCCTGAGACCGTATACCCCAGGTACTCTACTTGGTGGCGAGCGAAGACGCATTTCTTGGGGTTCAGTTTGAGGCCTACCTCTCTCAACCGATCAAAAACAATCTGTAGCCGCTCCAGATGTTCATCAAGCTGCGACTGTATTACCAGCAGGTCGTCGAGGTATACGAGGAGGATCTGGAATGTAAGGTCGTTCATCGTAGACTGCATGAGTCTCTGAAATGTAGCTGGTGCCGTTGAGAGGCCCATGGGCATGCGCAGATACTCAAACAGTCCAAACGGTGTGATAAACGCCGTCTTTTCTCGGTCCCCCTGACTCATAGCGACCTGATGATATCCGCTGGCAAGGTCCAGGGTGGAGAACAGCTTGGCTCCACCCAGCGCATCAAGGGAATCATCGATCTGGGCAAGGGTATGCATCTGGGATGGTTTTGGCATTCAGACGTCTGTAGTCCACGCACAGCCTGATGGATCCATCCTTCTTTCGGACTATCACCACTCCAGATGCATAAGAGCTGGAACTCTTCTGGATGATCTTCTTGTCCAGGAGGCTCTGAATGTGGTCTTTCACTTCCTGGATCTGAGAAGGTGGGATCCTCCTGAAGGTGGTGCTGACTGGGATGTCGTCCTTCAATCTTAGTTTGTGCGTGACCTGATCCGTGAAGCCAACATCCTGATCGTCCTTTGAGAACAGATCAGCATTGGCCATCACCAACCTTCTCAGTCTCTGGCTCTCCTCAGCATTACAGTCTACATCGTCCAGGTCTACTGGACAAGGTCCGGAGGTCATGTTGGGTCTGGCGGGATTGTTGGACACGTGGATTCTGTTGCAGCTGGCCTCCACCGATACATGTCCTGACGGGACCTCTCCTTGTGGCAGCTGCACAGTCCCTATCCTCGTGCCTGGCCTTAGCATTATTCCTTCATCTGAGATGTTGGCCACCTGCACAAAGAAGCTGCTGCCTATTACAGAGCTCAGTGTGCTGGCCACCATCAATCCCTTGCATGGGCCGTCCGCCAAGGACTCCACCAGGATTTCTGTGGCTGTTGTCTGCCCCCCCTGTTCCCAATGCCAGTGGCCCTGACCGTGGCTATGGAGCGTGGCGGGATGTACCCTGGCTCCCGTTGGCCACTCTGGCAAATCCTCTGATGGGCAGCAGCGAACAGGTCCCTGGCGCAATTCCTGGAGGACATTCATGCCTAGTATCGCTGGAGCATGGTCCATTCCCTGAGAAGTGTATGTCTGGCATTTCCTAATGAGAATGCCTCGGTCACTACGACCTGCCCATACACCTCTACGTCGGCTCAAAGTACCCAACATAGGGCCCTCAATCCCATTAGCTGCTGTTACCCGGAGCAGAGCTGGGGCTTGCCTAAGGCCAAGTCCACTGACTCCAAACAGCTGATTAAATACATTCTCCGAAATCATGGACACCTGTGAGCCTGTATCAACCAGTGCAGGGAGTTCCCTGCCATTAACCTTAATGGTAACCATTGGACTTGGTCCTACCAATTTTCCCAGTGAGTCCCTGTTCCCCTCCTCTGCAGCTGGACTCATTTCTGCAGAGGGGTCCCATTTCCCGAGCGTTTCGGGCAATTCTGTCGATGTGTCCCGCTGTTTGGCATTTGTAGCAGATGGGCTTTCCGTCGGGCGTGAATTCCATCTGGCCTGGATGGTTGTGGGCCCCGCTGTCCGGTGTTGTTGTTGCTGTCGGGCCAGCTGGTCTTTCATGGCCGCCATCTCATCCTTGAGGTTCTTCAACTCCTGGACGAGGATGCTCAGCTCTGCAGGGGAGGTGGTGGTTGCGGCAGCAGTCTGTACTGGGACCTTCGGCTTCTCCTCCTCGTCGGCTGCCATCGGATGGCTGCTTCCCGGGGCATATAGAAAGACAGCTCAGTATCCTCGAAGGTCTTCTCCCTTAGCTGCCTTACCAGGAGAACATCGTGGAGCTGGGCGATGAAGTGGTCCCTTAGCACCTGTCGCTCATGGGCTCCTGTCCATCTTTCCTCTGTTTCTCCTGGAGCTCCGGAAGGACCTATTCAACCGGCTGGAGTAGGCCCTGACTGTCTCTCCCTGCCGCTGGTGGATAGAATTGAAGATTGCCAGGAGTTGGCAGACCGATCTCTTGTCGCCATAAACTCCTCCAATATGGCCAGGATCTGGTTGGTGTTCCCCTAGCGGCGGGCGGGTGACATGCCACTTCTTCCCGAACCGCCGTCGAAACATGGGACAGGAGAAACTGGATCTTGTCCTCTTTCCTGGTGATATCTTGCGCTTTCCAGGCTGCCTCGATCTGCTCTCTAAGTCAGCCACCGTCACCTGTCGGGCATCTCCTGAGAACCTGGTAATGGTGCGCTCTTTGGGTATTACCACTACCCTCTGCTGCTGCTTTAGAGCCTGCAGCTCCTGTGCTAAGTCCTCGAGCCTCATACTGCATTCTTCCGTCTCGGACTCTGACATGACTTTTGATTCTCAATCATCAATAATAAACAATCGAAGAGGGTTTTCTAACAGCCTTTCACGCACACATTCAGTTCATACAAAATTGTTTACATACACTAAAAATCACTCTGAACCATTTACATGGAACTAATTTTCTTATCCTTTCACATATAGGATGTCGACAGTCTTTTTTCACCATGCTGTACTTCACCAGGTCCGGGCGCAGTCACATTCTTGTCCATCGTGTCGAGGCGTTCTTCCCCGCGCCCCAGGGTTGGCTGTCCATCCTGTCGGCGACGCCATCTTGTGGGGAGAGGAGGTGGTGTGGTGTGCTTGCAAGGTTGAGGTATGGTGCCTGCGGTGGAGAGGGGATAGGAGGACATCCTCTCAACACGCCAGCTTGCTACTCTCCATTTTCCCTTTTTTATTCTACATCAAATCGTGCCAACCATCCTGGGGCCAAGTGACTCTCGCCAGAGCGCATCTTCACTCATCGGTCATCTTCATACAGCAGTGATGCAACCATGCCGCGTCTACATCCATCAGTATTTCACACAATTCATAGGAGCCGTCTTGTTCTCATTTTTTTGACATCTGTCTCAGTACATCTACAACTTCGCTTTCAATACATCATAGAGGCTATCTTCTGCACAAGTCTTTCTACACGTCTGCCTTCTTTCCATTTCCGATGCAAAAGAAAGTATATCTCAACACTTGGGACTACTTCCCTCTCTGTCCCCACGCCACATATTCCTACATTGCCCTGGAATCATTGGCTGAAAGCCTGTTTACAGTATTATGGGTCATTCCTCAGTCCAAAATAGTTCCCTAATCTGGAGGCAGAGAGTCCACGACTGACCATGTGGTATCAATTAGTCTCGCCGGTCGAGAAGGCCCACTTCCAAGACGCGTCTGTCAGGCTAATTTATGAAAGCCAGGAAGTGTCAACCACGGAGGCTGTGTTTCCGGCTGAATCTGGCTGAATAGAACTGTTGTCTCAGCACGGGATGGAAGGGCGGGGTGGGAATTCGTTGAGTCTTAAAGAAGAGGGAGGGAGAGAGAGAGAAAAGAGAGAGGAGAGAGAGAGCGGGGAAGAGAGAGAGAGAGAGGGGAGAGAGAGAGAGAGAGGGAGAGAGAGAGGGAGGGGAGAGAGGAGAGAGAGAGAGAGAGAGAGAGAGAGAGAGAGAAGAGAGAGAGAGAGAAAGGGACAGACAGACAGACAAATAGTCTACATGGGCAACTATTCTGTCCTGTCACAGAAGGCTGTAGGGGAAATGGAGACAGAACCCATTGTTAACTCCGAGGGAAAAATCCCCTGGACCGAAACGGCCCGGCGGAATTCGAACCCGCAACCCCCAAGATTACGAGGTCCGGC
>JAFLJL010003040.1:0-23314 GCA_018398815.1 Conus ventricosus | reverse complement strand
ACCAAAATGGCGTCCAGAAACGGAAGTACCGGAAGACTCTTCTGTCGCAATTGCATTCTGGTATGCATGTGAAAGCGAAAGTCGTTGCCGAGTATTCAGCGGTCGATCTCGGTCGATCCGGTATTCAGAAGGAGGAAATCTCGCGGTCGATCTCGGTCGATCCGGTAGGCATTGGGTTAAAAAACTTTCTAATGGTGCTCTGAACACAAGCATTCCTTTTCAGGAGCATCCGTCTATGTTCATCTAGCACACTATTTTGACAACCCCCTCCCCCCCCCCCCCCCCCCCAAAAAAAAAAAAAAAACCCCAAAATAAAAGCCGACCACCCACTCCTATTCTAAAAACTGTGTGTGTGTGTGTGTGTGTGTGTGTGTGTGTGTGTGTGAGAGAGAGAGAGAGAGAGAGAGAGAAGAGAGAGAGAGAGAGAGAAGAGAGAGAGAGAGAGAGAGAGAGAGATTAATTGATTGATCTTTAATACCCAAGGATGAAGATTTTAGGCCAAAGCCTAGTCTTACAATCTGTCCTTGTCAAGTATACATTACTTCAGCACATATCATTCATACAGACAATTCAACATAGCAACATGATGAGAGATAGAGAGATAGAGAGAGCGTTGACAACCTTTGCATTTTCCTGGTGTTTCTTGTATTTGACATGCTTTTTGAGTGCCGTTATGCCAGAGCTTCCATACTTGATGTCCTGCAAGCAGACGATGCACCGGGCAACGCCAGCAGCTGTGGTTTTGCGGCACCAAGTCAGAAATGTCGCCCTTTCCCATTTCGCCATCATTGTCCGGACCTCTTTCGTCCAGCCATCGCCAAGACCATTTGTTGGGGACAGAAGCATCGATCAGTGACGTGTCTTCATTCACAGCCACAAACGGCATCGTGCTCAAAGAAGAGAATGAAGTGCAGCAGATTCAGACTAGATCTAGGTCGACGGGATCGTTCCGACGTGAAGAAGATCGTTGCGACGTGAAGACGTGCGACGTGAACACGCTGTAGGCTATCGTGAAAAAGGCGCATATCGGAAGACAAGTTTTGCAACAACTTGGACGGCGCATGCGCGAGTTGTTCAAGAACGCAGCTTCACCGAAAACTACCCAAAAAGGAAAATCGACCACAACGAACGCCGATGTCCGGATTTCCGGACAAACGACCAATACGAAATCCGGATTCCGGATTTTCCGGACGTGTGGTTTCAACCCATGTGTATGCCTCTAATAAACGCATGTTCTGGCAAACTAGTATCGCCCTCCCTCGGAGTAATAAATAAGCGAAAATCATCGTCATTTGCCTGGGTAGCGACTGTAGCGTTGGGGTAAAATTTTAAGCCTACGGTGTCGCCCCCCACTTCAGCTAAGGATTTCTTTCTCTGTAGCACATATTCAGAACCTCGCCTAGTTATTTCAATCTGCTTTTCTGTTGTGTTCCTGGGACAAGGCTAACAAGAAAGGGACCAGCATTTAAGGCTTTTCTAAAATTGTTGTTCTTATCATAGTATACATTGGGCTTCGTAGTTCAAACTTTAAATTCCAGTCAATTCAGGAAGCAACGCCCAAAACATTCTCTCTTTTATGAAGTTTGTATTCACGTTTGCCAAAATCGTTTGCTCTTAAATTTCTTATCTCTTCTAGGGCAGGATGCTGCTGCCGTTTTTTGTCTTCAATTTCTGTTCGTTTGTAACCCCCGTCATCTGTAATTCAAATCCATAAACATTTCCCGGCACTCCTATTAGATCAAACTCAGTTGTGTCTGCTAGGTCTTTTAGCTCTACTGCAGTGCATTTAGGAGCTAGCTCACTTTTGATTCTGGCCCCCGAGACATTTTTATAATAAACAAATTATAATAAACAAATTGTATAAGCAATCAATAATAAACAATCTACAATAAACAAACGTATTGAACTGGAGGGTCAGTCCGTAAGCATAGCTTAGCATGCTTAGATCTTTCTAACTGCTCTTTTATTTTGTTTAGCTCATCTTTGTCCCTTATTATATAATTTTCACTTAAACATTCTTCAAACTGTCTTTGTCCTTAGTGTAAAATAATACAACTGATTTTAACTGCGATCTAAAGTCTTTTAAGACAGCATTGTATTTTTGAGTTAAGAGCCACACAGAAACTAAAGGCTAGCTTTGACAGAGCTTTCCTTTTTTTAACAATGTCTTTTTCAGCTGAACAGTCATCAATAATAAACAGTGTTTCAGTTCCCTCAAATAGTCTATAGTAATGTTCTAAACAGTCGCTCAGTTTGTCGCTAGGATCAACTAGAAATATATTCTCGTCTGTCCAAATAAACTTCCTTTCTTTGTAAGACTTGTTGTGCTTAATGGTTGTGCAGAATATAACAATGTGCTCGTAATGAAACCTGTATATTGTTTGTAACAAATCAAGTACAAAGACAGTTTTCCCACACCAGTAATCCCGCAGATAAGAGAACAGTGCGGATCTTTGGGCAGAAACTTCAAGCTATCCATCTGTTTTTATTAGAATATTTCTTCTACATTTTAATAAGCCGCGTCTTTTAGCCTGTTTTCTTCAATGTTTAACTGAGCATCACAAACCATAAAAATGTGCATTTTTATTGGGGCGTTTCCGTCTGCTTTCTTGTGAATATTTATTTTTATACCATCTTGCCCTATCCTTTCTCCACTTCCAAACAACCTGTTGTCAAATGTAGATCTAAAATCCAGCCACAGACCATATTTGCTTATTAAGTAGTCTTCGAGTCTTACATCATAAAGGCGAAGTTTTTCAGGGGTGGGAACTGGTAACAGACAAAAAAGAGGAAATCTAGGGGGGTCCGGGGCATGCCCCCCCGGAAAATTTTTTTTCTTTAAGGATGCATATCTGTGCAATCTGGTGTATTTTGGGCAAATAAATGAAACATTCAGAGAGCATAAAATATTGTTTTTTGGGGGCACGGTTTCATCTATAGATCACATGCAAACATTAAAAAAATACTCACCCTACTTCGACAAAAAACATTGAAATGGATGCCTGCTTTCGTTTACTGGATGAGTCCTTTCCTGAGCTGGACTGTGGTGCTGCCCTCTGTGATTCACATCCGGATGAGTCCTGTGTATGTGTGTGTGTGTGTGTGTGTGTATGTGTGTGTGTGCATGTGTGAATGCGTGTGTGCATTATACAATTTTGTGTGTGATATTCTGTGTGTGTGCGTGTGTGTGTGTGTGGGGTGTGTGTGTGTGAATGCGTGTGTACATTATACAATTTTGTGTATATTCTGTGTGTGTGTGTGTGTGTGTGTGTGTGTGTGTGTGTGTGTGTGTGTGTGTGTGTGTGTGTGTGTGTGTGTGTACGTGCGTGTGTTTGTAAGTGGTGTGTGTGTGTGTGTGCATGTGTGAATGCGTGTGTGCATTATATATATATATATAATATAGTTACCTGATCTTGTTATCCTCTAACTTTTTCTCTGATATATATGTGTGTGCGTGTGTGTGAATGTGTGTGTGTGTGAGTGAGTGTGTGTGTGTGTGTGTGAGAGAGAGAGAGAGAGAGAGAGAGAGAGATGTGTGTGTGTGTGTGTGTGTGTGTGTGTGTGAGTGAGAGAGAGAGAGAGTCAGACAGACAGACAGAGAGATAGAGGGAGGGAGGGAGAGAGAGAGGGGGGGGGGGAGAGACAGAGAGAGAGGTGTGTGTGTGTGTGTGGGGTGTGGGGTGTGTGTGTGTGTGTGTGTGTGAGAGAGAGAGAGAGAGAGAGAGAGAGAGAGAGAGAGAGAGAGAGAGAGAGAGAGAGAGAGAGAGAGAGCTGAGTCAGACAGAGAGTCAGACAGAGAGAGAGAGAGAGAGAGGAGAGAGAAAGAGGGAGAGAGAGAGGGAGGGAGAGAGATAGAGAGAGAGGGAGGGAGGAAGAGAGAGAGGGAGGGAGGGAGAGAGAGGGGGGAGGGAGAGAGACAGGGGGGGGGGGAGAGGGAGGGGAGAGAGAGAGGAGAGACAGGGACAGAGAGAGAGAGAGAGAGAGAGAGAGAGATAGAGAGAGAGAGGAGAGAGAGAGAGAGAGATAGAGACGTGCTTTCCTTCAAGTGTGGTGTTTTCCCGGCGAAGTATGACACGCTCTTTGTGCTTGGCACATTTCACGTGGTCTTGCAGTGCAACAAGCCCACGACTGGAGTAGTTGACTTCTTTTTCACACAGAGAACAAAAAGCGAGTCCAGGAGCCAGAATTTTTCTCATGAATGTACACAGCCTTTCGTTGTCTGCTGTCTTCTCCATCCACTCCCATCTCCATGGATTTTTTTATGTTGCTTTCGTCAATTTCTGAAGCCCGCGCTTTACGATGTCTCGTCGGTACGCCATTTTTGAATGTATCCCACAGTTCTTAGCGCCGGATATAGGCCTACTGTATCCTGCTAGACATGCCATCTGATTACCGAAATCGACCGTAACCGAACAAGAGATAGGCCCTATCTCCGCGAATTTCATTTTCCGAGGAAATAACATTTCAAATCCGAGGAAATCTTTTGCTTCTAAACCGCGGAATTCCGCGGATCCGAGGAGAATTCCCACCCCTGTTTTTACATACGCGATCAACCGCAGGATCCCTTTGCCTACCTCCAGCAAACAACTTTCTTATTTCATCAAAGTGTTGGTGAGGTAAAAGTCCGCGCCCTGAATACAACTGATCAGACTTGGCATTTATTGCGCAGTCAACCTTCTCAATTTTTGGATTATAAAACGCTTCTGATTCTCTCTTAAAAAAGGAGTTGTTTCTTCAGTAAACAAGAACAAAAATTCCTTTTAAAGTTTTTCAGAGCCTGATTCAGATGTATGTTCCAGAGAGTGTCTCGCTTGTTTCTATTTTCTGTAGTGGAGTGTATAACTTTTTCATAATAAATAACTGTTTTAACTTTTATACTGGGTTAAGATTGTTCTGGCCAGTCCGGGGTTAGTAACAACGCAAACTCAAGAGAGATGTCGCTAACGTGTATTTAGCTAGGGGTCTTCAGACAGAACGACGAACCGCTAGGTTTTAAATGTCAGATGATAAGTAAGTTTTTCTTTTAGTGCGCCTTGGTAATATGGCATATGCGTTTTAACAGCTCAAAACAGAGGATGCAGAATCTGTTGCCAAATGCTTCTGCTACTTGCTCATCTTTAACATCATTCTTTGCATCCTCCGCTTTAAGCCTGTGCTTGAGACCGTTTGGATTTGTATTCCTTGATTAAACTTTCTCTTTTCTTTCTTTTTTAGGCAGCCAAGATCAGAATAGAGGGCAAAAATGTCGCCTCACCTAGTAAAAGACTTCTCTGCCCTCTAGTTTGATTGCTATATGATTAAAAATAGCCCTGCCTAAATTAGCAACAACAGTAGCATTAGGATCTGTCGATTTAATATCTATTTTGAATGATAGTTTAGCAGTGCCTGGCATTATCAGAGATGGGATTCTCATAATGTGAAAAGGGAGGAAAAAAAAGTGGCAGGGTCCGGGGCCGCTGAAGGCCCCCGGGGGGGTCCGGGGGCAAGGCCCTGGTGGGGTCAGGGGCAAAGCCCCCTGAAGCTGAAGATTTTTAAAATTTTAAAACCTGCAAAAATCAGCATCTGAGACACCAAAGTATTCAAAAGTATTAATAACCTTGATCCTAAAAAAAAAGACTTTCTCACCTTCGCCATTGATGCCCTGTCAGGAAATCATGAAGACCATTGACACAGGTTTGGTAAATTTCCAGTTGCTAATAGTCCACAATTTTCCAGCATTGCAAGTCAGTTTCTCATTACTGTCCTTCACATCACACATTTCAGCGAGCATTTAGTTTCTAATATTAATAGCCATCCTTCAAAATACTTAAATTAAAAAAGTTTACCTAACACCAATCAAATAATTTCTTATAGTTGTCCTTCAAAATACCACGGAGGATTCTGATTCCTTTATAGAATAATATAAGTGAGAGATTTGACAAAGGATCATATTCAAAGTGTGCAAATTGTGAAGGTTTAACTCATTGTGTGCCCACAAGCAGTTGTTTTTTTCTTTCAACTTGATCCATCTCTATCAATAAGAAAAAAACCACTTTCACACTTCTGATACTTCTCAACATTAATGATGTCATTTGATAAATCTAGTAAACCAGAGTATAGGCCTAAGTATGCATGCATATCTGCCGGTCTGCTCGTTGAAATGAAGTGTGTAACTGATTTCCCCCCCCCCCCCCCTCCCATGATATCTATACCAGAAAAGAAAAGATTTTTGTGACGCGGTGGTATAGGTAAAAAACTTTATTATTATTACTACTACTACAACTATGACTTTTTCCGTACTATCGTCTGTTTTGTTTGCTTGTCTGTAGAATGTCAATAACACCCTTGCAATTTTTTTGTTTTGATCTCTCTCTCTCACTAAAATAGTTTGTTGTATGCTATTTATTACGTAAAATTTGACTACACCAATTGTGTATACTGTGACATTGAGGGAAACCCTGTTTTTTCAAAGAGAACCTTCATTGCAAAATAATCAGCTTGATGATTTTTGGCATTACATCAAGAAGAAGAAAAAAAAAGGGGGGGGGGGGGGTTCTCCAGATTCATCATATCTATCTGGAGATAACCAGCAATATTATTAAAAATCATTACTTCAACAAAAAAAATAGCATTACTCTTAAACCAGAGGAGAGAGAGAGAGAGAGAGAGAGAGAGAGAGAGAGACGGGGTGGGTGGTGGGTAGACTCGCCGAATGCTCCAACCGATCCAAGAGTCTCGTTTGTAGACATCTTTCACTCTTGCTAGGTGCTTTCAGCAAGAACGTGGTTGATCAATGCTGACTTGCCCCGTGAGCCATACTTGATCGCGCATTACACCATGTGCAGACTGCTTGCCCTTTGGATAGGTGATTTTCCTCATGCAGTCTTTCAGTCTGAGAAATCACACTGTGGCTGACGGCGCCTTTGGAACTGGTCAGCATCACTTTTGCGCTCACTTCCTCCCCCAACCAAATTCCAAGTCCATTTGTTTTTAAAATGAAGCATCGACTTGCTTCGCAAGAACTTTCTCGCTTTCTGCTATCTGACGAAAAATTCTGGTTTTCGCCACTCTCGTCAAACCGAAAGAAAATGGCGTCAGAAAAAAATTCGCAAACAGTTTGCCGCGTTCTCAACTCAACTTCCGCTTGATGGTTTCGGTTAACCGCAAATGAAAACAAAGACAGCATTTTCGACCGGGCCCCAAGCAAAACCGGAAACATCCATTTGCGAACGGATCAATTGAGAACACAATATCGATCGACCTCTCGCCGTACATTAGCTTCACACAAACCTACCTCTACCCCCCCCCCCCCCCCCCCCCCCAATTTTCTCAACGGGTTTACCTGATCTCAAAAACGACCCCTGGGCCATCCAAAAGACGGAAATCCCCAAACGCGGAAAAAACCCATCTCTGATTATAACATCATCAGCGCCAAGATCGGGGAACTTTACTATTAAAATTTGTCCAGGCTGAACTGTTGATGGAGTATTTACACTAATTACAGTCTGTCTTATACCTTTTACACCATGGGGTTTCCCTTTTCTTTTCTGTATGGATCGGGTCACAAACCCTATGAGTTCATTTTTATAAACAAAAAAAATATAAATAAAAAATATGGATGAAGATTTTGACCCGATTGATCCTGTTGAAGAAGAAATAAACAGAACTGGGCCCTTATTTTCAAGAAGAGCTTGAAGGGAGCGGTTCTTTACTCCCTAGACAACGTCAAGAACTATTGCGAGAAAGAATTCAATCATTCTATAGAAGCATAGGCGAGAGCTGCCAAAGTAGTTGATCCTAACGATTTTGAGGAAGATGGGGGCCATTTGTATATAAAAACCGGGGCAGAGAGCGCACGAAGGTTACTTCAACGCAAAACCCAACAGGTTTTTAAACTAAGCACAATTAGGCGAAAACTCCCTATTGCTAAGGCAGAACACTAAACCTTTTAGAGTTTAGAGCCGAAGTCGTTAGTCTTTTACAAGAACTTTGGGCAAGAGTTGCCAACACAATCTAACATACAAAACATTCCTCTTCAAGATTTAACTCAAAAGCAGATGAATCAATTAAAAATTAAAAGAGCAGAAGAACTATAGCAGAAAATTGAAACAAGTTTTAATGAGGAGACGCAGTTAAAACAATTGCGATTCTCCATTGCCTATGCGTGAAATCCGGGGGCTTAATGAGGCTTTACGAACAATAAGGGGCGAACAACAAACAATTTGGCAAAACTTAGCGGGGTGGATAGAGAAATTGAAGAAGAAAA
Source organism: Conus ventricosus (assembly GCA_018398815.1). Taxonomy (NCBI): domain Eukaryota; kingdom Metazoa; phylum Mollusca; class Gastropoda; order Neogastropoda; family Conidae; genus Conus; species Conus ventricosus. Next base: position 15,069 of record JAFLJL010003040.1, on the reverse strand, counting down.
AAATAAACTGGCTATGCAGATGATAACAATTTAGGGCAAGAAGAAAAGGCTAGAATACAGCAAAAAATACAGAAGTTAATGGACAAAGGCGGCCAGGTTAGAAGCGCTGTCTACTAACAGAGCGCAGCTAGCATCACAAACAAGCAGAGTAAGAGAAACTATAAACAAATACTTTATGAAAACACTACGCTAGCAGAAAGAATAAGGACTCTGTTTTAGGGAACAGGGGATTACAATAGTTAGTATATTAACACTGTTGGGTTTGCAATCTCTACACTCGTTTATGCTTTAACCGCAGTGCGCCAACAGGGCCAGTAACGCCTCCCAAAACCTCACCTGTAAAAGTTGGATTAGAAAACAATTACATCATCTAGCAAACCTATTTAAAGAAGTTAGCTGGGCCCAAAACGGTTGATGCTCTGCCCGCAAAAATAGGTAGTGTTGTTAGTTGGGTTTTGTCTACTATAGGGAAAGTGGCTAGTTTATATGGCTGACCATCTGTGGACGTTAGGAGTGCTAGCTGCGGATTAATTTTTAGTGAAATAAAGTATTTGGCTATCCAGTAAAAGTTTAAAAACACAACGAGGGCTGTCTTTTCGCTAGTGTGACTGTCAGTGTGAGGTAGATCAACAGGTGGCGTGCTTTCTGGGCTGCTTTCTGGCTGTGGGGTGCTTTATAACAATATTGTTTTCTTCAGGGACTGGGTACTTTCTTTAAAATGGATGGAGCGGGCCTTGTGTTTAAACCTTGATTGTGTCCTAAGTTTTGATCGTCTCAGCTATGAGGATTTCATTGTTATAATTCTGTATCATGCCAATCTGTAGTCTAAGGTCAGAGGGGTAGCATGTATAATCCATGCCTACAACAAAGTCAACCTTTGACCTAGCGTGTGCAAGTACATCTTGATACCTTTGTATGCTGGCAGGCAAATCAACAGCAGAGTAAGATAAGATAAGATGTTGCTTATAGCCCAGCCGACCGCTGAGGGCCACATCAGGGCTGTCACCACGTTTAAAATCAACTCACAGTCATTAAAAAAAAAAAAAACAACAAAAAAAAAAAAAAAAAAAAAAACTTTCACACATCTCGTTAAATGACATCGTCTACAAACGAACCAGAAACTTTGTATTAAAAATCCTTCTTCCGTAAAATCTCAAATCAGATGAAAAATGTTAATTTCTCTCAAAAACCAAGGATCACGTCAGGCGGGACATCCCTGAACAGGATCTTCATGGACTCCGCTGTAAAATGTTTGTGTCTCACATCGTGCAAGTCCCAACACTCTAAAAGAACATGTTTTCATTGTGAGTGGCGCATGACATGGAATGCACCACGGAGCTCTTCACTCTTTAAAAGGTAAGAATGGGTAAAACGAATGGCCGGTGTGCAGCCGGCACAGAAACGTTTCCTCTTTACGACCACCCGACGTAGATGGGAGGAAGTCTTTAAGGTTGGACGGATCTGAAAGAGTTTGTTATTCGTCTGTGTGTTCCAATCCTCTGCCAGAGGTCTCTCACATAATCGTTAATTTTGGGTTTCACATCTGAGCAGGGGATATAAGTGTTGGACAGTTTCTCTCTTGTGGCGTTCTTGGCTAAACGATCAACCATTTCAGTTCCCGCCGATGCCAACATGGCCAGGAACCCAAGCAAGAGTAATGTTGTAACCGTCCGCCTTCAACTTGCTAAAAAGTTCAAAAAAAAGTAAAAGTTCTGGATGCTGAAGGTTGCGGCCAGCTATGGCCTCCAAAGCTGACAGCGAATCCGACAGAACCAGAAAGTCCCTCCTCGAAGAATGGGAGAGATTATCTTCAAAGCCAGTACTAGAGCAGTAAGTTCAGCAGAATAGACAGAAGCATCTGAATGTATATGTTCCAACAATATCTGAGAAGGAGCCCAGGGCAGTAGGCTGCACAGGCCACTCCATCCTCAGACTTGGAACCGTCAGTGAAAACTTTTTGATAGGATGGGAATTTGGAACAGAGCTCGGCATACAAGCCTTGTAGCCAGAGAGCTGGTAGACTCCTTACGGAAAGCTGCGAGATCAAACGAATCTCTGGTGTGAAAAAGGTCCATGGAGGTTGATCCGGGAAACTTGGAAAAATCGGAAACTACTCCAGGTCTATACCTGCATTCCGCACGTGAGGCTGCATACGAAGACCAAACGGCGGAATACATTTCGGGTTTGTTTCAAACTTACTTTGGAACGGAAGGGTCAAAAACACCAGTCATAGGCAGGATCTGCGGTTCTGAGAACAGTCGGATGTAATAATTCAAAGACAGTTTCAGCCTGCGGGTTGGACAGTGAAGGTTCTACCTGCCTCTGCGTACAGGCTGTACACAGGGGTGGTGCGGAACGCTCCAAGACAGAGACGAAGCCTTGATGGTGGATAGGTGCCAAGAGTTTGAGGTAGATGATTCTTGCGGAGCTACACAGCAAACCGTAGTCAGTTTAGAACGGACCAGGGTCTGTAGAGGTGCAACAAAGTTTTCTTATCAGCGCCCAGTCGGTGTGTGCTACGACCCGCAGAATATTCAGTGCCTTTTGGCAAGCAGTTTTGAGGTTTTTAATATGGCTGAGAAAGTTAAGTTTTTGGTCAAAAATGACTCCAGAAATTTGGCCTCTTTAACAGCTGGAATGGGAGATTTCCCTACTTGAAGTTCCGGATCTGGAAAAACTGACGGAATTATGGAAGTGAATACACTGGGTTTTTGTAGCAGAAAAGGTGAAACGTTTTCATCCGCCCACCGATGGATTTTTATCTACGCAAAGCTGGAGCCTGCGCTGGACACTCGGGTACAGGCTTCCAGTTGCGTAGACAGCAAAATCATCACAAACAATGAGCAGTCTGAACCCTGCTGAACTGATTGAACAATGTTGTTGATCTTAATACTAAAGAGGGCAGGAGATAGTATGCTCCCCTGTGGAACACCAACTCCTGCTCGTGGACATCAGAGAGAGTGGTGCCAACCCGGACCTGAAACTGTCGTTCTGCCAAAAAATTTTGAATAAAAAGCGGGAGATGACCTCGAAAACCCAGATCGTGGAGATCATGGAGTATCCCCGACTTCCAGGTGGTATCGTAGGCCTTCTCCAAGTCAAAGAAAATTGCCACTGCATGCTGTCTGTTTAAAAAGCGTTCTAAGTGTAGATTCCAGACGAATCAAATGGTCAACTGTACTACGATTGTTTGCGGAAACCACACTGTTCTTTCGCCAAAAGGCCATCGGTTTCAAGTTTCCACATGAGCCTAGCATTGACCATTTTTCCATTAATTTAAAACACAGCTGGTCAAAGCTATGGGACGGTAATTTGAAGGATTAGAAAGATCTTTTCCAGGTTTGGGGATGGGAATAATGAGGGCTTTCCGCCAGAGGGTGGAAAGCAACCTGAAGTCCACACATGGTTATATACCTGTAACAGGATGTTCAGACCTTCTTGCGGAAGATGTTTCAATAGTTGATAATGTATGTCATCTATACCTGGAGAGGAATCGCTGCAGAGAGTAAGGCAGATTTCAGCTCGTTTAATGTATAAAAGGAAGATTGTAGTCTTCATGTTGTCGGATGAAAAGTTGCAGGGAGATTTTTCTTTTAGGGCTTTGTGTTTGACAAAAGTGACTGATTTATTAGAAGAGGAGGAATTCTTTTCAATGGTTGAAGCAAGCAGATTAGCAATGCTTTCTTTTCTGTTATTAAAGAATCGAAAACTTGAGATGGTTCACAGTGGGACAGGTGTTCTTCCTTTGATTTTCTTAATGATGTTCCACACTTTTTTCTTAGAAGTTTTTGATGTCAGCCTGGAGCAGAAGCTTCTCCAGGACCGACGTTTACTGATTTTAAAAGTGTGTCTTGATTTAGCACGGAGTTTCTGATGGGCCTCGAGCGTTGGGACCCGAAGGTCGTTGATATACCTGACGCTGAGCCCGTTTTAACTTTAGAAATTTGTTGGCATTCTGAATCGAACCAGGGTGTTTTTGCATTTGAAGTTTATCGGAAGACACTGGAATACAGGCTTTAGCACATTTGATTATAGTGTTAGTCAGTGATTCTGCTGGGTCCGGACTCTGAAGAAAAGCAGTGTCCTGGAACTCTTTGGAAATAGTGGCTGCAAATAGATCCCAGTTTGCTTTCTTATAATTGAGATGCTGAGAGACAGAGACGTGTTCAGTTAATACAGGTTGCAGAAGGACAGGGAAATGGTCACTTCCGTGCAGATCGCATGGACAGACCACTCATAGTCCAGGACCAGCGATGGGGTCACAAACCGACAAATCTAAACACGAAAGTGAACCTGTGGAAGAGTGGAGGTAGTTGCTGATCCGTCGTTCAGACAACACAAATCCAAGTCAGAAAGGACATCCTCAAGAAGCAGACCTCTGGGTGACGAACTGACACTACCCCAAAGAGGGTTGTGACCGTTAAGTACACCCAACAGCAAAAAAGGTCGAGGAAGTTTCCTATCAGACTGACAAGTCCTGACGACAACCGGACAGAAGTGGAAGATAAAGGGAACAGATCGTCACAGTCTTGTGGAGAGTGACTCTCGCAGATACAGCTGAAGGGAGGTTAGACAGAGCGACAGACTATACAACAAAGTTTATGTATGAGAAGGGCAACACCGCCCGACAGTCCCAACGTGGATGTTGTGCAGGTTTTGAAAGAATATTAAAGCCAGAATGAGTAAAGGTCTTTGGCTTTGAATTTGAGTTTCTTGAAGAGCCACGACGGAAGGTTTTATAGACTGACACAGAAGCTGCAGCTCCTCAAAGTTGGAATTTAACACGGTATTCCAATGGAGTATTGGTACTATCCATGGTGCAGAGGCGAAAGGAGAGAGTCAGGTCATCTCCTCCTCAACGTCTGCGTCCAATGGAGAGAATTATTATTTAGTTTAACTGGACTGTGGTCTTTGGACCTGCTGCAGACTTGCCCGCAGGTGACAAAGGCTGGAGTTTGGAGAAGGTGGAGGTCTGGATTTTGGGAGTGGTGGAGGGTTTTTCCTTATCTCCACCATCTCCACACTGGGTGGAACTCCCTTGCCCGCAGGGCACTGGACAGAGGAGTTGAGGGGGAACTGCTGGTTTTTTAATCTGCCAGCAGCAGATGTTGTAGATGCTGGGCAGTCTGAGGGGTGGCGGATTTTTTGCCTCACCAGGGGCAATCATTTTGGGTTGAGAGGTGGTGGACCTGTTCCACCAGAGTTGACAGTTGGATTGCAGTGTGTCTTCGAGAACGTAAAGTCATCAGTCTGACAGCAGATGATCGAGTGGAACTGTGGGAACTTTCCGTACAGCGAAGCATAGGAAGAGGCTGTCGGCGTCTGACTGCCCACAACCTGCTTGGGGCTTCAAAAAAGGAATTTTCTTTTCAGTCTTAGTCTTTGGATTGCGGAATCCTGAATCCAAAGAGGACAGTTTCTGGAAGAGGAGGGATGGTCGCCCCGCAGTTAGTCAATGTGCCGGATCTTGACACGGCCATCATGGGTTGCCTTGCAGCAAACACCGCATACCTCTTGCCTGAACAGCGGTCCCTGACATGGGCCAAACTTCTGGCACTGAGCACCTCAATGGGGACGGCACATATAGCTGACATGAACAATTAGGTAACCAACTTGATGACCGGAGGCAGCACAGGGTTGCAGAAGGGAAAGAGGGTTGTTGGTGGCCACTCTTTCTGAACCTTCATTACCGTCACCCTGCGCACCTCCGTCACACCTGGGACGCCAGCTCCGTTTTATTTCGCCTCTGAAACACCGCCAGATTCTGCATCTAATCACACCTTTGGATGAATTAATTGCTTATGGGGAGTCACCCTGATCTCCTATCCACAAGCTTTTTTGCCTTACTGCAGCTGTTCGGATTGCTTCTGTGTCGACATTGAAGAAGAAACGAACCATTTCTCAACCGTTTTATGGACCTAGGTTCACACTGCTATAGCATGAAAGCCTTTTGGACAGCAAAAGGGTCAGAGTGAAAGGGGTCTTTCTGCTCTGTCCCTTCCACCACGAGCCAGGAAGCCCAGAAACTGTCCTCTGTCTTACCTCATGTCAGAATCACTGTCGTTTCTAATTCCCCTGAATAGGGGATACTGCATTCCTCTTCCTTTGGGGGGGGGTAGTTTTTGAATGAAGTCATATTTAGTTATTGCGATCATCTCTCCCTTACCCACCACCTTGGAGTCCAACTAAGGGGCCAGGGCCAGAAACAATGTCTTGACCCTTCCAGGCTTCGGGAGAGACATACGACAAGCAAAAAGCAACCAACCCTATCCCCCCTGATCATGCTCAACTCCCGGGAACAGAGAGCTGAGCACTGCAGGGGTTTACTGGCCAGTGGGGAACTGCCCGTCTTGACCCAACCCCAAGAAGGGGAGCCGATTAGTACACCCGGGCAAAGTGTATACTCCTGTTAGGAGAGGTCCGAGCCAAAGTGATGTTGAGAGCGCTGGCCCTCTCAATCACCAGGATCTCATTCCCCTCACACAGGTCGCACCGCACGGCAAACGCGGGATCTAAGGAGACCACAGAGAGAAAAGGAGTGTGGAAAAGAAGACTTGAAGGGGAGACGAAGATAGAAAGGGCCAAATAAGGGGGCAGAAACAAGAAAAGGAGAAGGGGGGGTTACTGTTAGTCAGGACCCACCCTTAGCCTATCTGACATGGGAAAGCCCTACAGGGGCATCAACTCCTAACCACGTTACGCTTAGGCCAAACAGCATCTGCACTCTCAGGCCTAGAAGCAGTGTGAAAAAAACAGCCTATCGCCAAGTATGATGCCCCCGCCAGCAAAGCCTAAGGGATCACTGGACCACGCAAACCCTCCGACCACGACAGGTCGCAACCCCGGAGGGCAACAGCAGAGTTAATAGCATCTTCTAAATTAGCTAGAAATTGTTTTCTGGCATCAATAGCCTGTAGATTGATCTAGTATGCTAGATTGGTCTGTGCTTGTGCCACTAATAGACACCAAACGTATGTTCTTATGGAGTCATTAAGCCTTTGCACTCCTGGCATTGTTAGGCTTTACTTTCATCTAAGATAAATGTTGTCCAAGCATTAGGGTGTTTTGTTCTAATTGATCTAATCAACTTGCGCGTTGGTTGAAAAGGTGTGGCCAGGCCAGTAGTCACATAATTATACTCTCTTCTTGCGCCCACAAATACAGTGTGCTAACCCATGGCTGTGGTCTAACTTTTGTCTAAAATCAGTTAAAGGGTTAATGTTAAATTCGTTGCAAATTCTTTCATATGCATATTGTCCATTGGGCTGTTAAATGGATAAAACGCGTTGTCGTTAGGGAGGGGCACTTTTAGTTCAGTTAGTATTCATCTGTACTGGTAATAAACATGAAAGTTATATACTGACCTTACTAAAAGATTAGGGTGGTTTAAATGGTTTGCATATGAAACACCGCAGCCAGTAGTTGCGCAGTAAATGGCAAAATTTAACCGATTCTGGAAAAAAGCCATAGGGTGGGATGACCATGCTGATGGCACTCTATCATTCTTTATTGGCGGATTTAAATATCTAGTTAGCGGGTTTACAAGCCTAACTTGGAAGCCGTATAATTCGTCTACTGCAATGGTTAAATTGCTGAAGTCCAAAGATTTGGGGTTATAAAACTCTCCTACATTGTAAGTAGCACTTTCGTTATATTTAAAAGGTTCCATTTTTTAAATTAGTTTTTTTAAAGGGGTTTTAAAATAGTTATAAAAAAGATGTACATCTATATAACCAAACAAAACGAGCGTGTGTTCTTAACATACCCAATTGTCAATTGGCGCGGGAGTTGTAGGATTGCCCTTAAAGAAATTGGTTTTAAAGTAAAATGGTTTAACATATCTGAAGGGGCTCAAAATAATTGGATTAATATTAGTAACGAGGGGGGCGGCCAAGTAACTCATGTAAAAATACCAGAAGGTTATTACAATTTTTGTTCTTTAAATGAAATACTTAGCGAATTTAGTATATTGCTAACAATTAACGAGGCAAACCTCAAAATTACTATGAATTTCCCACAAGAAGAAAGAAGAGAGTACACTTTCCCTAAAAGCTTGGCTAAAATCTTGGGCTTCCACAATAGTGACAGAGCTTATAGATTTAGTACAAGAGAAGGTGTTTATCAATTTGAAGGTAATAAACCCTCTGATTTTCTCGTAAACCCAATTTTGTATGTCCATTTACAACAGTTAAAAACAGATACTAATTTGTTTAATGGCTATCCATCTACAATTCTACGAGCACTTCCGTCAATTAAGGCAGGGTTTTGCGATTATCAGTTATACAGGTTTGGTGGAGACAGTGAATTTAAAGAATTAATTGAGGGTTCTTTAAATTCATTAGATGTAAAAATAACTAACCAAGAGGGAAAGCTAGTTGTTTGTTCTGATTTATTAATAGAGCTAGAAGTAGAAGATAATATTAGAAAAGTAGTAAGGACTCAGTCCCGCGGACGTCAATAGTGCTGAAAGTAGAAGAGCGTACTGTAAACCTTTAATTTTTTTATGTTCCTGTAAGAGAATGTGAATATGTTTGTTCACGATCACCCATATTATTCTGCACGGAAACCCCCGTTTCAATGTACTAATTTACGTCAATTTTAGAGGTTTTGAGGTGGGTTTTTTTTTTTGAAAACAGGTGTTAAATTCAGTCAAAACTGACATGTGATGGATGTGATGTGTATGTGAAAAGGGGGGTTTTCGGGCAGAATCAGATGGGTGGTCGTGAACGAACATATTCACATTCTCTTCATGGCTTACAGAACATACATTCATGGTTTATATTCACAATCAGAACTCAAAAGCACATTATTTATACTTAGTTTACTCAATATGAATTATAGTAATCAAATTCACACACACACACAAATAAAAACAAATTCAGAAAAGGCAATTAAGGAAGAGGAGTGGGCAGGGGCAATGGGTGGAGGGAGGGTGGGGGTATTAAAACACACAGACAGAGGAGGGGGAAGAGAAGGCAGGGATGAAAACAGTTTTTTTAAAAAAAAGAGGAGATTGGCGGGGATCTGGGGGTTCACCATGGGCCCCCAGTGGGGTACATGGGCAACAGCCCGGCGGGGGTCAGGGGGCAGCGCCCCCTGAAGCTGAAGCATATTTTGTATTAAATAAGGCATAAAAATCTTTAGAAATCACTTTCTTGCTTCTAAACAACTCATTCTATAGAACAGCTTTCAACACCATGAAAACTGAGACAGATGTGGAAAGAGACTATGTCAGTTGAGACAAACATTTAGTATGATGAATCCTCAGAACTCTAGCTAAAGAAAATTTGACAAACAGTGCTTCCAGGACATAAAGAATAAGGCCTGTAGATAAGTAAATCAGAGTGGGAAATCAAACTAAGTAAATCAGATGTATGAAAATGACTGCTGGACTTCAATAAACACAATATGAAAAATGATTACTTTGAAGTCCTTTTGAGAAAAACAAAACAAAAAAAAAACCTGAAGCTTTTGGGCCTTAGACCCTTCGTCAGGAAACACTAAACACAAAAAAGAACATAAAAGAACAAATGACATAAAAACAAACTGATGTCACAACAGTACACCCCCCCCCCACTTCCCCCTTACAACTAATCATATCCCCCCCCCCCCTTGACAAGTGTGTGCATGTGTGTGTGTGTGTGTGTGTGTGGGGGGGGGGGGGGGGGGGGGATTGTGTGTGTGTGTGGGGAGGGGGGGGGGTGTGTTTGTGTGTGTGTGTGTGTGTGTGTGTGTGTGTGGTGGGGACGGGGGTGGGGGGAGGGGGCGAAGTGTGTGGGGTATGTGTGTTGTGGGGTGAGGGTGGGGGTTGGGGGAGGAGGAGGAGAAGAGGAAGTATATAGGTAGTGAGGGGAGTGGGCTGGTGGAAAAGGATTTCATAGGGGGCTGTTATACAAACAAATGTAGCAAACGTTTGCATTATACCAGGGGAAAAGTGTTACACAATACTGTTGTGACATCAGTTTATTTTGATGTCATTTGTTCTTTTATATTCTTTTTGTCACTTTGACGTTTTTCCCTTGCTTTGAAGACTCTACGAGTGGAAGGACTTAGAGTAGGAGTCAAACTATCTTTGGAAATTAAACGTAGATTGTTGCATACCCAATGATCTGAAAACATGCTGTAATGGTGTGGGAAACACACCACATTTTCTGTTGGTGACTGGGACGCTCGATGTGATCTCTGATTGCCACAAAGCCACGACTACCAAAGTAGACACGTTTTTGGCAAGGCTCGCAAAATACTTCAAATTCGCTGTCTTTGTCATGTTTTCTTATTACATCCGCGACTCTGCGGTCACACACGTCCTTCTGCTGCCACTCGGTCTTCTAGTGGTTCACATACTTCTTTCTTTTTTTTTTTCGTTTTGTTTGCATTCACTCGCGGCAAACTCTCACTGTGAATCGACGCCATGATGAGAATTGATACTGGAAGGAAGCAGAATGAGAACTACGCCATTTAAGAACATTACCGACAGAGAAGAAATTCGCTGTGCAGACAAGTTGAGATCGTTTCTGAGTTTCATTCTTCGAATAATTTTTCGGCGGAGACTTTTTCTTTCGGCGGAGATGCGAAAAAATAACGGCGGAGACGGCGGAAACGGCGGAGGAGTTTTCATCCCTGGAAGGGAAGCAGACATGGGGACGGCAGGAAGAAGACAGGGGGACGGCAGGAAGAAGCAGACATGGGGACGGCAGGAAGAAGCAGACAGGGGGACGGCAGGAAAAAGAAGACATGGGGACGGCAGGAAGAAGCAGACATGGGGACGGCAGGAAGAAGCAGACAGGGGACAGCAGGAAGAAGACATGGGGACGGCAGGAAGAAGAAGACATGGGGACGGCAGGAAGAAGAAGACATGGGGACGGCAGGAAGAAGAAGACATGGGGACGGCAGGAAGAAGAAGACAAGGGGACGGCAGGAAGAAGCAGACAGGGGGATGGCAGGAAGAAGACAGGGGGACGGCAGGAAGAAGCAGACATGGGGACGACAGGAAGAAGAAGACATGGGGACGGCAGGAAGAAGAAGACAGGGGGACGGCAGGAAGAAGACAGGGGGACGGCAGGAAGAAGAAGACATGGGGACGGCAGGAAGAAGACAGGGGGACGGCAGGAAGAAGAAGACAGGGGGACGGCAGGAAGAAGCAGACATGGGGACGGCAGGAAGAAGACAGGGGGACGGCAGGAAGAAGACAGGGGGACGGCAGGAAGAAGACAGGGGGACAGCAGGAAGAAGAAGACAGGGGGACGGCAGGAAGAAGAAGACAGGGGACGGCAGGAAGAAGACATGGGGTCGGCAGGAAGAAGAAGACAGGGGGACGGCAGGAAGAAGACAGGGGGACGGCAGGAAGAAGAAGACAGGGGGACGGCAGGAAGAAGACAGGGGGACGGCAGGAAGAAGAAGACAGGGGGACGGCAGGAAGAAGCAGACAGGGGGACAGCAGGAAGAAGCAGACATGGGGACGGCAGGAAGGGGAATCAGGATGGGAAAGATGGAGCCTGCACTGAAAGGCAACGACGTTGAAACTGTCAAAAACCATAACTCTGCCAAAATGAAGAGGTGCTGTGAGGTGGTGGGGGAGGAGGGTACGATGGTGGAGGGGAAGGGATGGAACCAGGGGTCAGCATCTCACTTTCCAGTGAACTCCCACATCATGTACACTGCAGAGTTGTATCACTCCGGGATTGACAGTCCATACTGCTATAAACTCACATACTACGCCACAATACATGACTCTACTTATGACAGGAGGTTGGAAATTCACTATGACGTGAACCCACACACTGTGTTGCAAGTGCAGGGGTGCTAGGACTACCCTGTTGCCAAACCTGAAACTGGAGGGATACCCTACGCCCAAACCTGAAACTAAAAATCCTGAGTGCCGTAAACCTGAAATCCCATATAAGAAAATGTTGAAACAAAACAGCTGTGCCTAGTCAGTAATACTGCAATGCTAACGCAGGTCAGGCATAGACAGCCGCCTTGGATGTGTGGGGGATCAGAGGACAGTGTTGTAGAAGTGGGCCCATTGGCCTATGGTAGGTATACAGGGATAGGGGATAGTGCCTTAATAGGGGGGTGGGGGGAGGGGGGAGGGTAATGGAGCTATCCCCTTCCTCCCACAAAATTTTTTTCTTGTTTACAAACTTTTTTGATGCTCTCTTTGTAGAAGCTTTAAAAAATTCAACATTAAAGTCCTTTCACAATAATACTGTCTATCTTTGTCAATCAGTTCCTTACTCTCTCTCTCTCTCTCTCTCTCTCTCTCTCTCTCTCTCTCTCTCTCTCTCTCTCTCTCTCTCTCACACACACACACACACACACACACACACACACACACACACACACAAAGAGACAAATCTAATCAGGTAGGAACAAAATAGTATTTGACATGAAAAATTCAGACAGCTGCATGCAGTGGCACAAATATAAAAAGCATTTCTTTTATATCAGATTTATAGGTAAGTGTTTCCCTTCAAGTGTAATACATGAATAAACCAACTTTGACTTATGACTTGGCAAACCATAACTTTGGGAACCCATTTCTGTTAATGGACATTGCCGCCAAAAACAGTACAAAAATAAACTACTTGTATATTACAGACACGATTTGTACATGTTATGTATATTAGCTGTTTATGATAATTCGTATGAATGTACTTAAAAAAAGAAAGTGAAAAGGAAATATAATTTCCGACCGTTTCCTTAATTAAAAAAAAGAACAGCACAATTTCTTTAGATGAACTTAAGCCCAAATACGACTTGTCTTGCTAAAGTCAAAGTAAAGAAGACATACTGATACCCTTAACAGTATAAATTACATACACAGAATACGCTATTCCATTGTATGATGAATTTTTTCATTAATGTTCAAGTGCAACAGCATTATAATACTGACTAGAAAATATCCAAAGCTATACAAAGAATCTGAGCTTTTTTCTCAAAGCAGTCGTATACATTTAAGGAAACATTTTAACTAGTTAGTTAAACATTTTTCATAGGGTCCAGTGGGTTTTAAAAGCATCTGAACTTATATATATGAAACTGCAAAAGAAAAACAGATGAATTCAATTATTTCATAAAGTGATTTATGGGAGATTCAACTTGCTAACCATTAGATGGGATGCGAGTGGCGTTCCATTAACCAGTTGAGCGCCTTTAGTCAGTCAGCTGACGCGGAAATAAAAGTGCTTTCCATGTGCCTATGGGCATTCCATTGACGTCATGCATTTTTCTTGAATTTTCATTCGTTACTATTTCTATCAACGGACTCAAATAGAGTTTGCGTAGACAGCCTTATATGTCTGTAGTCTTAAAATAATATGTAAATGACCACACGTGAGGGGAAAGCCCATTTATTCTCATCACTGACTGGCTGACCACCCAGCACACTTCGTCTCGCTTGCAACAATGGCGGCACAACCTTCGACAAGCCCAGCGACCAAATCAACGTATTTACACAGCTGAGCAGGCTCTGCTGATGATTTTTGACAAAGACAATAATCTTTTATTCAACGACTCACTCGAGCATGAAGGTAAGATAATGATAGTGGTGGAATTGCCGACCATATTCGTCAGTTATTGAGTAGAGCTCTGTGACCTCAGTGTGTGTTCAGCTGACAGCGTCAGTCGAACGAGCCAGCCAAGTGTGTACTCTGCACTGCGTGCTAGTGTCCAGTGATGTGAAAGTCGGCGTGAGAGGGGAGCGTGGCTTGCTCGCGGCGTGACACGGTGCAGACGGAAAGGTAGGGGGATGAGGGGTGAAAGAGAGGGTTGAAGTCGAGCAAGGGGGTGTGGTGGGGAGAGGGGGGAGGGGGGCGTGGTCGTGGACTGGTCAGTTTGCATCGAGTGTGAGCGTCTTGATAGACTTCCAAACTGTTTTACTTTCATTTACAGGTGTAGTGTGACAATACAAACTTTATTTTCAACTTTTTTGCTGTGTGTTCTTGTTTGGATGTGAAGATGTCGTGGTAAATGCATATGTTTTTGATCGTGCAAAAAAATCTATCCAAATCTAAATGCCTAAATACTTTTTTATTATCAAAATTAAAACAAAAGAAGCACAGATTCAAAATCTTCATTCAATTTCCTTCAAAAATGATATGATTTCATTTTTCTATCTTTTGTAATTTCTGAGCTAGAATTTTTTGTTAATTATCACCCCTAAATCATGAGATTTCCCTGGCACCTGAGGAACACCTTTGTTTGTACTATTTTTAGGCACTGAACGGGTTAAAGATAATGAAGAAAGCATAAAAAATCAAATTGATTTTTTAATCCCAAAAAATTAAGAATGCAAATCACAACCAAAAGAAGGTGAGAAGTCCAACTTGTAAGACTGAGTCCTAGCAAGTGAAGAAAATACTGAATCAGACAGTAAATATAATGCACTACCAGTCTGTAATTCTTCGGTGACGGAGATTAAATGTGTGAAGCAAGTCAAAATTTCAAACTTATTTTCTTACTTTAAACCAAGTCACTTCCAAAATCTCAATATAAACAGAGAACACATTCTTGAAGAAAATTTAAATCAGTGGCATGTATGATTTTAAACATCAATATAACCATTGTTAAAATCATTAACAGATTGATGGTACTGTGAAGGAGAGCCTGGTTTGCTGAGTGGTTAGAGCGCTTGCCTGCCGCGCAGGAGACCTGTGATCAAGACATCTCTCAGAAGAAAATTTTCCATTTGCTCTCCAGTCCATCCAGCTGAAAATGGGTACCTGGCCCTATTCAGGGTTGGGGAAGGTGAATGCAGCGAGGGAGAGTATTGGGCCCTGCCCTTACTGTGATCACCCCAGAGCAGTGGAAACTAGCATTCTGCTCCCTACGGCTGACATGGCTACTTGACTACCTTTACCTTACTTTCACAGTTTCAGTATTGTGAAGAAGTAACCTTTATTACATAAGACACTAGTCTATAACAACCTGCCAAATATAAAGTATCTAATATTAAATTTGTGTATGATTTTTTTCTGACACAAACAACATACAGGTAAGTTTTATTGACCTGAAATTGTTTATTCCCATGTGACCCAATCTTGTTAATTAAATCAATTGATCAGAAAC
>JAFLJL010003039.1:0-22124 GCA_018398815.1 Conus ventricosus | reverse complement strand
TTTTCTTTTGGTACCGGTGTTATGATATCAATCTCAGTGGTGTAGAATGAAACATTGTGGGAGAGATACAAAGCGCTAAATCTGGCATTTTTGCTGAAGAAAAAGAAACACCCGAAGGTGCTGGGAGGACCAGGAAGCACTGTCTTCGCCTGCCTTTAGAGCAGTCCTGTCCACCTGGAGGCCTGCGCTGTGTTGACGATGGTACAGGCACGACAGGACACTCATTAAGATATCAAGGACATAACTGCTCCTGAACAGAGGTAATTAGACTACGGATGCAGCTCTAACACCTTAAAGTAGCACCCCATGGTGTACCAGCCCGTATTCATGACTGCAGAGCCCACCGCGAAAAACACCCCTCCAGCTGCCGAGCACACCCACAGACCAACCACCCCTGCCACGGACAGACGAAGACAGTGCCACTCCAGACACAGCCAAGCTTTCGCCATACGGTCTTATGTGCCCTCAAGAGAGAATCCAAAGTTGTAGTCTTTCCCACTGTCAACAGACTTTCCCTGTGGTCAGTGGGTCTTTCCTCACCGTCACTGGACCTTTCTCCACGGTCAGCCTAGTTAAGGCAAAGAAAAAAAGAAACACCCGAAGGTGCTGGGGAGGACCCAGAGAAGCACTGTCTTCGCCTGCCTTTAGAGCAGTCCTGTACCACCCTTGGAGGCCTGCGCTGTGTTGACGATGGGTACAGGCACGCACAGGACACTCCATTAAGATATCAAGGGACATAACTGCTCCTGAACAGAGGTAAATTAGACTACAGGATGCAGCTCATAACAGCCTTAAAGTAGCACCCCATGGGTGTACCAGCCCGTATTTCATGACTGCAGAGCCCACCGGCGAAAAACACCACCCTCCAGCTGCGAGCACACCCCACAGACCCAACCACCCCTGCCCACGGACAGACGAAGACAGTGCACTCCAGACATCAGCCAAGCTTTCGCCTACGGTCTTATGTGCCCTCAAGAGAGAATCCAAAGTTGTAGTCTTCCACTGTCAACAGGACTTTCCCTGTGGTCAGTGGGTCTTTCCTCACCGTCACTGGACCTTTCTCCACGGTCAGCCTAGTTAAGGCAAAGAAGAAAAGAAACACCCGAAGGTGCTGGGAGGACCCAGAGAAGCACTGTCTTCGCCTGCCTTTAGAGCAGTCCTGTACCACCCTTGGAGGCCTGCGCTGTGTTGTCGATGGGCACAGGCACGCACAGGACACTCCATTAAGATATCAAGGGACATAACTCCTCCTGAACAGAGGTAAATTAGACTACAGGATGCAGCTCATAACAGCCTTAAAGTAGCACCCCCATGGGTGTACCAGCCCGTATTTCATGACTGCAGAGCCCACCGGCGAAAAACACCACCCTCCAGCTGCCGAGCACACCCCACAGACCCAACCACCCCTGCCCACGGACAGACGAAGACAGTGCCACTCCAGACACAGCCAAGCTTTCGCCATACGGTCTTATGTGCCCTCAAGAGAGAATCCAAAGTTGTAGTCTTTCCCACTGTCAACAGGACTTTCCCTGTGGTCAGTGGGTCTTTCCTCACCGTCACTGGACCTTTCTCCAGGGTCAGCCTAGTTAAGGCAAAGAAGAAAAAGAAACACCCGAAGGTGCTGGGGAGGACCCAGAGAAGCACTGTCTTCGCCTGCCTTTAGAGCAGTCCTGTACCACCCTTGGAGGCCTGCGCTGTGTTGACGATGGGTACAGGCACGCACAGGACACTCCATTAAGATATCAAGGGACATAACTGCTCCTGAACAGAGGTAAATTAGACTACAGGATGCAGCTCATAACAGCCTTAAAGTAGCACCCCCATGGGTGTACCAGCCCGTATTTCATGACTGCAGAGCCCACCGGCGAAAAACACCACCCTCCAGCTGCCGAGCACACCCCACAGACCCAACCACCCCTGCCCACGGACAGACGAAGACAGTGCCACTCCAGACACAGCCAAGCTTTCGCCATACGGTCTTATGTGCCCTCAAGAGAGAATCCAAAGTTGTAGTCTTTCCCACTGTCAACAGGACTTTCCCTGTGGTCAGTGGGTCTTTCCTCACCGTCACTGGACCTTTCTCCAGGGTCAGCCTAGTTAAGGCAAAGAAGAAAAAGAAACACCCGAAGGTGCTGGGGAGGACCCAGAGAAGCACTGTCTTTCAGTCACTCCATCTGTTTCCATCTTGGGCGGAAAATGTCAGCTGCAGACTCACAATGAGAGTGACTTTCCTGTATGTTTCGACGTACGACTTTTCTTTTGGTACCTGTTTATGATAATCAATCTCAGTGGTGTAGAATGAAACATTGTGGGAGAGATACAAAGCGCTAACATCTGGCATTTTTGCTGAGACTATAAGGTCTCCCAGCCTGGTTTGAAAGCACCGGCAGCGTTTTGTGCACGTGGTCAAATTCTGGTTGCGCCGCACTTTGGGCGGCCAGTGCTGCCAGAGGCTTCATTCACGGTTATTCCGTCTGGCGTGGAGGCTGGTGCTGAGGTTGGTGTTGAGGCTGGTGTTGAGGTTGGTGGTAGGACTAATGGCAGACGTTGTTTCGTTCGCACAAAAGCTATGCAGTTAATTAGTGATGACTTTTAACACATAGCTATGGGTATTGTTGCACTTGCTGTGGGAATGTGGTTTGTTGTTTTGTTGTCACTAGCGCTTCTTTTCTCTTTAATTTTGTTCAATTTGTGTTGAATCATGTTGTCTGGTATATGTCGTGAACCTGTCTACTTACATTGTTATGATCCACTCTGCTGTTTGCTGTTCAACTGGTTACACACCACAGGGATCATGCAAGTTTTGTCAGACCAGTATACGATTTATCTAATGCTGCTGTACTGTATCATCACTCCTTTGTGTTTGTTGTGGGGAGGTGACTGAGTGGCGTGCATCTGGGTCTGTGAAATATCAGGAGTTATTCCAGTTACGTACTTTATGTCATAAGTGTAGAGAATGAAGTGATGTGAATTCATGCTCGCCAAGGAGCCAAGAGGCTGTGTTATCAAGACGTGTTAGAAGTCTAACTAGGGGAAATGTGTGAAATGCGCCAGTCGTCCATTGTTGAGAATTGAAACGAGCTGTATCCAGTTTCATTAACACAAACATTACAGTGTGCCCCGCACCTGTTCTACTTGTGTGAGTTCAGCTGAGGGGGACACGTCTGACCAGCTGGATCATACTGCCGGTTTTCCACCTGTTCAATAGCCGCTGGGTGACGGCTTCTTTGACGGCCTTGCCTGCTCTTTCTGGATTCTGTTGGTGGCCTGTTGATGTTCACATCTCGTTTGTGACGTTTAAAGTTTCGAAGGTTTTGCACAGTAAATGTTATAAATGTTTGGCAAGAAGAGGTGCTGTGCCGGTCATTCACACAATACACACACATATACCATACAAGCTTCGTGTGTCCATATGTCCAACGATGTGGATGAACATGGCAGCACACAAGGTTGTAGGTATATGCTACCATTTTCATCAAGGTTGTATGGTATATGCTACCATTTTCATCAAGGTTGTATTGGTATATGCTACCATTTTCATCAAGGTTGTATGGTACATGCTACCATTTTCATCAAGGTTGTATGGTACATGCTACCGTTTTCATCAAGGTTGTATGGTACATGCTACCATTTCATCAAGGTTGTATGGTATATGCTACCATTTTCATCAAGGTTGTGTGGTATATGCTACCATTTTCATCAAGGTTGTTTGGTATATGCTACCATTTTCATCAAGGTTGTGTGGTATATGCTACCATTTTCATCAAGGTTGTATGGTATATGCTACCATTTTCATCCAGGTTGTATGGTATATGCTACCATTTTCATCCAGGTTGTATGGTATATGCTACCATTTTCATCAAGGTTTGATGGTATATGCTACCATTTTCATCCACAAATTTGTAAGTTTACATTCAGATTCTATCGTTGTCTTTAAGTGGCAAGCAAACAAACATTGTTTAGAAGAACATGGGGCGCATATTGAGGATATGAATCAATGAATGTGTGCGTCGAAAAGTATGCTTTGTATTAGGATAAGTAAAGGAATGCTTGAGTTGATTAGCATGAATTGTAATTAAGCTAAATGGATACATTAATAGGCCGAATAGAACGCGCTGCCTTACAATAAGTGAATAAATGTGTGGGTCGAAGAGCATGACATGCATTCAGGTAACGAAGCGAATATATGGGACGACTAGCATGTTTTAAGATACGTTATGAATGTGACCGTCTATTAGTAAGCCTATGTCTTGTAGTGAGATAAGTGAATCAATGTTGTATAAGATACGTAAATGAATGCACGGGTGAGTTAACATGATTTGTATCAAGATAAGTTAATGAATGCACGGGCCTATCAACATGCTTTGTCTGACAATAAGCAGTGAAAATGTGATTCGATTAGCATGCTTTGTATTAATGATTGATAGTACCTTAAGAGTCTGTAAACTTTGAAAGTATTTTTGTCTGTGAGAAGCATGCTCCACGGATAGCATTTTAAACATGTTACAGGGGAAGCTGATCAACGTTCCGTTGTATATTCAGTCTCCTTGAGGGTAACAATTTGGTCTGTTGTGCAAATAGCGGGGTCTGGATATTTAATACACAGCTGTTTCGCCACAATCGTTTCCTTTGAAATAGACGGACTAAACCTTTAAGAAAGCTGTTTTTTTCTCGCATGATCTATTTAGTGATTGCTGCCTCATAGGTCAACACAGCAATGACATCATTAACAGTCACCTGAATGCTAAATTTTAGAATTTAGTGTCCTGTAATTTCTTTTAATTTAGACAAAAAATGTAATGTGAAGACTGCGATCTTCATTGTGAGAATGCTTCGATGTTATATAGATTGTATGGTAATCATCGAGTGCTGCTTTGCGAACATCGATGAGCCAAGCAAGTCATTTGTGTTGTATTTTCATACTGGAAGGCTCAGGCCTCCTTTGTTGGAACAGGCTGGGCATTGTTCGGCGAAATGATACTTTGTGGGCATTGTTCGGCGTAAATGATACTTTGTGGTTGAGTTCTTGGGCATTGTTCGGCGAAAATGATACTTTGTGGGCATTGTTCGGCGTAAATGATACTTTGTGGTTGAGTTGTTGGGCATTGTTCGGCGAAAATGATACTTTGTGGTTGAGTTGTTCTCAAAATAAAACTGTGTATTCATACCTTCCTTTGTGGGGGTTGTTTTTACACTGTAATAATCTGCTGGCAAAATTAGAGGTGTAACTCGGGCCCCAGCTTACAGACTGTGGTAATGCCTTGGTGGTGAGAATATCACAGACATACAGGCAGACATATCTCCCTTTGATACCAACAGTGGAGCAACACGGTCAGACGGGTTGCACTCAAGAGCCCAGTGAAGGGAGAACAGTGGACTGTAGACCAGGCCGTACAGGTGTGGAGCTACACGGTCAGACGGGTTGCACTCAAGAGTCCCAGTGAAGGGAGAGAAGTCGGCTCTGGGACAGGCCGTACAGGTGTGGAGCTACACGGTCAGACGGGTTGCACTCAAGAGTCCCAGTGAAGGGAGAGAAGTCGGCTCTAGACAGGCCGTACAGGTGTGGAGCTACACGGTCAGACGGGTTGCACTCAAGAGTCCCAGTGAGGGAGAACAGTGGACTGTAGACAGGCCGTACAGGTGTGGAGCAACACGGTCAGACGGGTTGAACTCAAGAGTCCCAGTGAAGGAAGAACAGTGGACTGTAGACAGGCCGTACAGGTGTGGAGCTACACGGTCAGACGGGTTGCACTCAAGAGTCCCAGTGAAGGGAGAACAGTGGACTGTAGACAGGCCGCACAGGTGTGGAGCTACACGGTCAGACGGTTTGCACTCAAGAGTCCCAGTGAAGGGAGAACAGTGGACTGTAGACAGGCTGTACAGGTGTGGAGCTACACGGTCAGACGGTTTGCACTCAAGAGTCCCAGTAAAGGGGAGAACAGTGGACTGTAGACGGGCTGTACAGGTGGATCTGCTTTTAAAACAAAGCGTCATGCTCTCCCATATGCTGTTTGTGAAAGGTTTGAAGTTCACACTTTCGCGAATTCTTCTTATTTTTGTTTCTTCTTTTTTTTTAAATTTCTGACCAGCTCCCCCGCCCTCCTCCAACTCCTCAGCCCAATCGCCTTCGTATAATTTTTGTTTTACTGGACACCATTTTCAAACAATCAAATAAGCATTGTTTCTTTGTTTTCGTTTGTATTACCATTGCACACATCAGATACGGTCGTACTTTCCTCTCTCTCTCTCTCTCTCTCTCTCTCTCTCTCTCTCTTCTCTCTCTCTCTCTCTCCCCTCTCTCTCTCTCTCTCTCTCTCTCTCTCTCTCTCTCATTAATCAGACTGTCACTTTCTACTAACGTGTGTTATACTTAAGGTTTTAAACGTTGTGCACCTGAGACATGACCCCCTTTCAATGGTGGCAATCAGGAGGCTTGTCACGAGTTTGTTTACTGATGCATGACCCCTTTCAACGGTAGCAATCAGGAGGGCTTGTTCACGAGTTTGTTTACTGATACATGACCCTTTCAACGGTAGCAATCAGGAGGGCTTGTTCACGAGTTTGTTTACTGATACATGACCCCTTTCAACGGTAGCAATCAGGAGGGCTTGTTCACGAGTTTGTTAACTGATACACAGTTTGCTACGGTGTTTAAGTGGTTCATGAGATCTTTTTAAGCTGGAGATGAATATAGAAATTCTACGAATCGCAGTACTATCTGTTATTAGGACAGTCGCTGTTTATATCTGTAATGTTTCAAACTGCTCTGACTGCCGGACAAGTGAAAAAGAAGTGTTGAATGTAATCAGTCCATGTTGTTCGCATGATAAATGTGGTATTGATTTTATTTGCCAGACTCATTTAACGTAGGATGATCTTTGTTGGATAGACGTTATGAGGGATTTTCCATTGTTGTACTTGTAAGTATAAACAAATGAAACAGTTGCAAGATAGATAGACAGGCAGGCAGACAGACAGACAGACAGATAGATAGATAGATAGATAGATAGATAGATAGATAGATAGATAGATAGATACATACATACATACATACATACATACATACATACATACATACATACATACATACATACATACATACATACATACATACATGCATACATAGATGGACACTGTCGTTTCATTATCAGACGCTGTGGTCAGCACGAACTGTACAATCATTTTTTCAAGGTCCAGATTTGTTGAGCAATGCATGTTAGCAGAATGGATGATGTCTGAATCTTATAGGCTGTGCTCTGTGGAAAACTTGCCTCTTACCCCCAGACTGGCTGGAATATCCACGTGATGATTCAAGGACGCTACAACAAGACACACAGACCGTTGCCGTTAATTCAAAGGGCTGATAAGTCTTAACAACTGACTGTAGCAATGGGGGTAAGCCAGCAGGGCTCATATGCAGAGGAGTGACAAGGACTGTAACCAACAGTAGCAGGAGAGAAGAGAGCACAGACACCAGAAGACTGTTATTCATCAGCCTAAACAGACATGGCATTTGCCTGCAAAAGCTGCAGTGAGATATGTCACTAACGAATCGGGTTGTGCATCAGCAGCAGGTGCTACGATTGGCGGTGACACAATCCCATTGCTTCCCGAGGCAGTAAGGGCTAATCATTGCCTAGCAGATTTAGTCTGCTGTGTGAACAACACATATCTGCCAAATTTACTTCACTCTTCTTTAATTTGTTAAAGTAATAGAAGTCTGTCTGGAATGCAAACATTGGCTTTTGTAGTGATAAAGAACTAACAAGCAAATGGTTGAACCTGAGGCTGTGGTCATCTGTTGTCATAGAGATCCAGGATATCTCCATTTCGCCGTTCCTTCTTGTGACATCTCTATACGAGCCCCTGGTCCTTAGCTCTTCTTTCTTGAGACTAATCAAGAAGACAGCTGTTGAATGGGGGCGATCAGGGGATCGACGTCTACCTGCTGCCCAGAGTCTGGTGATTCTTTCCTGATATCATCTGGGTCCGGTCAGATAATCACAGTCATTCGAAGTTAGTAAGTAGAAGGACGTGTTGTCATACTGACACAAGACAGCGCCTTGTCAAGGGAAGTGAGTTCCTCCCATGTAGCGCTATGGTGATGCAGTGCCTGTATAGGATCAAACCGTTAAACGCTGTTGGCGGTGCGTGACTGGAATTTCTGGTATTTTCAAAATGGACGGGAAAACTTTGGGGAATCAGAACTTGTTTTGCTGTGTATATGTGAGCTTTATATTAAACAGTGATAGTGTCTTTGGGCGTTTCTGGCTTTGCTCACTTACTGTGCACTAATGCAATGATGGCACGTGGGTAAGTAGACAGTGTTGCTCTGACTGGAACCTCATAAGATCTTGAGCAGTCTCTGTCAACTAACACATTGCAGTAGAAATGTGAGCTTCGATAGTGTTCCCAAATAATGTATAAAAGACCATACGCATAACCCGAACATTTTTTTTTTTCCGTGACAATACTTAGGGCAGAGAAGACAGCACAGAAAGACTGCAAACGTTCGGGGAGTTTCTTTCTCCTGTGACCAGAAGAACAGACACCGCCATCCTGATGCTGCAACTAATGTGTAACATTTACATTTAGTAAATAATCCAATCACCACATGGACGATCGATGGGATGATGTTAATCCAATTGGAGCTAGGCTGCTGGTTTCTGGATTTTCATTTGAGTTCCAGCGCGTGGAATTGTCCCTTCCTCTCGAGTGGTTTCCTGAGCTATTCCAGCTTGTTTTCCACGTCGTGAAATATGACTGAGATTCTTAAGAAAAGGTCTTTTATGCCTTGTTTGTTTGATTCAATCTTTGTTTGTTTTTGGTCTTGAAACACAGATGATAATTTCCAATCAAGTATTTGCAAAGTCTACTCTGTGAAGAGATGCAATATCGGGGCGACCGACCATGGAGGTAAACTTGGCCATCTGGTGCTTTCATGCTCAGTTTGGTTTGACCTCATCGAATCCCAAGCCTCAGTAGGATGATCGGAAAACGATTTCCAATATCTTTGAAGAGAGAACCCCAAGAGAATGTCAGCTATCGACTCCAAAGAAAAGAAAAAAACGTCTGTGTCTGTGTCACATCTTCATGCGATACCATTTCACATGTCGACCAATCTCTATTCATCCGGCCTGAAGTGGAAGGTCTGTGTCTGGGTACCTCTTCATGCCACACCATTTCACATGTCAGACCATCTCTATTCATCAGGCCTGAAGTGGAAGGTCTGTGTCTGGGTCACATCTTCATGCGACAATACCATTTCATTGTCAGAACAATCTCTATTCATCAGGCCTGAAGAGGAGGCTGTGTCTGGGACACAATCTTCATGCGACAATACCATTCATTGTCAGAACAATCTCTATTCATCAGGCCTGAAGTGGAAGGTCTGTGTCTGGAACAAATCTTCATGCGACAATACCATTTCAGATGTCAGAACAATCTCTATTCATCAGGCCTGAAGTGGAAGGTCTGTGTCTGGGACACATCTTCATTTGCAATACCATTTCATTGTCAGAACAATCTCTATTCATCAGGCCTGAAGAGGAAGGCTGTGTCTGGGACACATCTTCATGTTCAATACATTTCATTGTCAGACAATCTCTATTCATCAGGCCTGAAGAGGAAGGCCTCATCCGATTTACCACCGCTCTGCTGTGCTCAGCGTGTGTTTTGATGGAGACTTTGCATGCAACTATAAATTTGGCAATCACGTCTTAAAGCCACGTGTTTCCTCATGTTGTCCACCCGATTGCCCAACTCCTTCCCCAGAGACGAAAGATCTTCAATAAGGTCCATTCAGCGAGTTTCGTAGATTTGGGCAGATGATAGAAGAACACACACATACACGCACGCACGCACGCACGCAATACACACACACACACACACACACACACACACACACACACACCACATCACACACACACACCACACACACACACACACACACACACACACTTATCCCCATCTCTCTCTCTCTCTCTCTCTCTCTCTCTCTCTCTCTCTCTCTCTCTCTCTCTCTCTCTGTATGTGTGTTTGGGTGTGTGTGTGCGTGTGTGTGTGGTGTGTGTGTGTGTGTGTGTGTGTGTGTGTGTGTGTGTGTGTGTGTGTGTTGGGGTGTGGTGTGTTTTCAATTCTTTGTGATTTTTGTCGTATGTCTGTTTTGGAAAGAATTGACTCCGATCATATGCCTGTAAGGTTGTCCTTGCGTTTACCAACCGAAAACACTCCTGTTCCGAAAAAAGTAGAAAGATATGCTTTTGACAAGTTTATCTGGAATGCAGAAAATGCAGGGTTATACTTGAATTCTATCAAATCTGAGTATACAAATTTACGTCTGAATGCCGCCATTGATTTAGTTGATGTCGATGTTAACGAAGCGCTTTCATGTTTAATGAATGCATTAAAGATGCAGCAACATGTATGAGAAAACGTATTGTGGTAAACGGCAGGTTTAAATCACAAGATTGGTATGATAAGGAATGTTGTGTAAAGAAAAGAACAGTGCTGATGTTACATAAAAAATGGAGGTACACACTGGATGCAAGTGATCGTGCTGAATATTGTGTAAGTAGACGAGAGTACAAAAACCTACTGTAAATGAAGGAAAAGATTTTTAATAATACTTTCGATAATCTTTAATCGATTCTGTACAAAATCAGCAGGAATTTTGGAGTAATGTCAACAGAATTTCTCCTAAACGTAGGTACACAAGGAATGATGTTACAATCGCATGACTGGTTTCACATTTTAAAACATTACTTGAAAAGGAAAGTCGAAAGCTTTGATTCAATTGATGCCTTAAGTGATACCGTAGAGGTAGATGATAATGAGGATATCTATGTTTTCAATCGTCCCATCTCTAAAGAGAAATCCTTCTAGCATTTAAGAAATTGAAACTTGGTAAATCTGCCGGACCAGATGAAATAATTGGCGAGCTCCTTAAATATGCATGCGATGACATTATTGATTTTTTTTGTTAAATTTTTCAATGTTTTGTTGACAAGGTGTTTTTCCGTATAACTGGTGCGAGTCTCTTATCCTGCCACTGTACAAAAAAGGAGACGCAAATGACCCTAGTAATTATAGAGGCATTGCTTTAAGTGACATCAGCAGCAAACTTTATGGTACTGTCATCAATAGTAGAATTCAAGCATGGGTAACAGAAAACGACATTACCGGAGATATACAAGCAGGATTTAAAAAGGGTTACTCCACAACTGACCACATGTTCACGCTCATGGCTTTAATACAGAAGCAATTTGCTGCTAATAAAAAACTGTACGTTGCTTTCATTGATTTTCAAAAAGCCTTTGATTCAGTAAATCGTAACTTACTTTGGCCAATTTTACTCAAGAATGGGATACGAGGAAAACTGTTCAAATGTATCCAGAGCATGAACAAAGACGTGAAAGCTAGAATTAAAACTGGAAACAGGTTGTCGGATGTTATTAATTGCACCGCTGGTGTTAAACAGGGTGATGTATGTAGCCCTGTATTGTTTTCTTTATTTATAAATGAATTAGCTCTGGAAGTCGTAAGGAAAGGAAGACATGGAGCATGTTTTCAACCTGACGCTTTTGAACTGTTCATCTTACTGTTAGCTGACGACATTGTTTTAATGTCTGAAACTATCGTGGACTACAGACCCCGCTAAACAGTTTGCAAAACGCAGCTTTCAATCTGGATCTACGTGTTAATTTAGATAAAAGTGATATTGTTGTTTTTAGAAAGGGAGGGTATTTAGCAGCTAGAGAACGATGGACCTATAATGGAGTTATAATACCTGTTGTAAATGCCTATAAGTATCTTGGTATACATTTTTCGACAAAATTGAGTTTTACAGGTGCATGTAGAGATTTAGCGAGTCGTGGAAAGAAGGCTTTGTTAAGCATCATGCAGAAATTGTATCTGCTTAAAAATGATTCTCTGGAAATACTTCTAAAAATTTTTGATGCCAAAATACAGCCTATGTTTCAATATGGGGCAGAACTGTGGGGTTTAGAAAAAGCTGCTGAACATTGTGAAAAAGTTCATCTGTGTGCTTTAAAACGTTTTCTTGTGTACACAGGCGTACACCAAATGACTTAGTTTATGGCGAAACAAACAGATATCCGATTACAGTCAATTCTGTTCTTCGATGTGTAAAGTATTGGTTGAGACTAATCAGCATGGAAGAAAACAGGCTGCCACGCAAAGCATATTTGACACTGTTGCATCTTGATGCTAAAGATAAACATAATTGGGCAACCAATGTAAAGTTATGCTTGTTTAAATTTGGTTATGGTCATGTTTGGTTAATCAGGGAGTAGGAAATGTTCAAATGTTTATCCGTAGCTTCAGACAAAGACTGATTGATTGTAGCTGGCAGAACTGGCAAGACCATATCCAAACCAGTGAACGTTTTGAAATGTACTCTATGTACTCTTTGCTGAATGGATTATCTCATTCTGTTAAGCCATACATAACCCTTAAATTAAGTCGATCTTTGAAACAGATCACATCTAAGTTCCGATTTGGAGTATCAGAAATAAGAGTTCATTACTAAGATACAGGGCTCATACTGATCATGATTTAATATAGTCCACTGTGCAGAAAATCGAAGGAAGACGAAGTACATTTTGTTTTAGTATGCCCAGCTATTCAGAATATTAGAGAGAAGTTTATTCCAGAAAAATATTATAAGCAGCCCTGTCTCTTCCGCTTGTGTATGCTGATGGCTTCTGCCAATGCAAATGTAGTGAAAAATGTTAGTCTTTTTCTTATCACGCCTTTAAGATAAGAGATGTATTATGTTTCTTAGCACAGCTTGATTTTTGTTTCTTGCTATGTTGTGTATGGTATCATTTAGTACATTTTTCTTTGTCTTGAATTGTTGAATATACCGCACTCCCCTTCATATAGGGGCTATGGCCTATATATATGATAAACCATTTTCATTTCATTTCATTCTCTCTCTCTCTCTCTCTCTCTCTCTCTCTTCTCTCTCTCTCTCTCTCTCTCTCTCTCTCTCTCTCTCTCTCTCTCTCTCTGTGTGTATGTGTGTTTGGGTGTGTGTGTGCGTGTGTGTGTGTGTGTGTGTGTGTGTGTGTGTGTGTGTGTGTGTGTGTGTGTGTGTGTGGTGTGTGTGTGTGTGTGTGTGTGTGTGTGTGTGTGTGTGTGTGTTTGGGGTGTGTGTGTGCTTGAACTTGATGTTCGAACAATAGTTCCATTATTGTTCCATATTTGATATGAGAGTTATGCACTTGCATGATAGAAATTGTGTGCTTTTAAAAATGTGCTCTGAGCCTGGGCTACATGTCGTATTGGTTTCTTTTGGTTCATAAGGGCAGGTATGTACGAAAGCTGGAAAGCGTATTCTTTAACTCTCAGTATAGTTACTTTTGACTTGACTTGACCTCACACACACACACACACACACACACACACACACACACACACACACACACACACACACACACACACACACACACACACACACACACACACACACACACACACACACACACACACACACACACACAGATGAATGCATTAAGGAGTGTAATTCACTTACACATAAGAACATAATTGTCATGAAATGAACTTAAACGTGTCCAACAAATCAACCAACTACACATCATTTCCATCCTAAACCCGCTAAGAAAAGGAAGAAAGAAAACAACTAATACTATCTCTTTAGCTTGTTCCAAGTCACATGATCTAAGTACACAAACAGAAATCCGACGACAACACAGGACAACGCTGCGCTGCCTTTGAATTCACCAGTGGCTACTCACCTAACTCATCTGAGGTTATTCATTCCCATGTGTATAAAGTCACCAGTGCCTACTCACCTAACTCATCTGAGGTTATTCATTCCCACGTGTATAAAGTCACCAGTGGCTACTAACCTAACTCATCTGAGGTTATTCATTCCCACGTGTATAAAGTCACCAGTGGCTACTCACCTAACTCATCTCAGGTTATTCATTCCCACGTGTATAAAGTCACCAGTGCCTACTCACCTAACTCATCTCAGGTTATTCATTCCCACGTGTATTGGCAACGGAACGTCAAGAAAAAAGTCAGGTCCAGATCTCCAGGCCCGGCGCAGTTCATGCCGCAGTCCACTGCAACCAAGGACGGTAACACAGCCAGAAAACACCCCGTCCCCTTTCTCCTGTGTCGTGAAGTCTGGGTGCAGAGACATAATGCACAAAGCTTAAAAGATGGCCTCCATAAATCAGCTGATCTTAGTTAATTAAACGTTATTTTGCATTGAGAAGAGATACATTTACACTCTTTCGCTGATTAATTTAAACATTCTGTCGTTTTTAATTCAAATGGACAGCACCAAAACTTCTGGCAAGTGACTGAAAACGATATCCGAATATCCAAATCAAGTGACTGTTTTAATGTTGAGATTGTATTAGCAAATTTCTTTTCTCGTGTGGGTTTTGTTTTTTTTAAACAACTATGGTTTTCCATGTTTTCAACTAAAGAAACAACTTCTGCCACAAAACATTGTTACAGCATTCACATCGGGACAAAAGCATGGAGAAAATTGTATGATGTTATTGCAAAGTATAAAAGATTTTGAATGACGAAAGGATCCCAGGAATGAAGGTAGGGACTGTGGTGATCTGAGATGAATATTTCATGTAAACTGCTGACACTGACACTGCGTCTTCTTCTCCTTCTTCTTCTTCTTCTTCTTCTTCTCTCTTCTTCTTCTTCTTTCTTCTTCTTCTTTCTTCTTCTTCTTCTTCCTGCTTTGTGCACTCAGAGAAGATCCCTAGAGTCACTGACAAAGGCTTCTGCATGGCGGAGGCCCTCCAGAGATCCATAGAGCTTCACCTTCGTCGATGTGTCAGCAAGCCAGGTCTCTGCTCTTAGCGTTTGATGAGTTGGGCAGTTCTGCAGGAAGTCTTCCACAGTCACTGGGGGTGGAGCTGGGCTCGGAGCTGTGCTACTGAAAGACCATGGTGATGGACTTCAACAACTGGCCTACGTGGAGTGGAGGTGCAATACAATTCAACAGGCGTGTTCTGCAGTTCTATGGGGAACCAGGCCATTTGATCATCATCTTCATGGCCTACATTTCGTTCTGGAGGCACAGAATCCACGGCTTTGATACATCTACGTGATTTGATAGATCAACCGAATGTTCAATGAATGGGCCATGGAACTTCAGTGGCAGTTTTTCACTTTTTGCAACATGCGGCACTCTATACAAACATACACACTACCATACTATAACTCCTTTAGAATTTGGTTATCAAGTTAGCATTTGAACTTTTTTTTAGCAGTGCTTCTGAAGATCCACGTAAACAGTGTATTTCACCAGAGCATTGCTTCACAAGGGCACTCATTTCAGCCTGGCTGTAAATCACCTGATCATTCCTTCAGTGGCTGGCACACTGTGTGTGGTGTTAAATCACCTGATCATTCCCTTCAGTGGCTGGCACTGTGTGTGGTGTTAAATCACCTGATCATTCCCTTCAGCGGCTGGCACTGTGTGTGGTGTTAAATCACCTGACCATTCCCTTCAGTGGCACTGTGTGTGGTGTTAAATCACCTGATCAGTCCCTTCAGTGGCTGGCACTGTGTGTGGTGTTAAATCACCTGATCATTCCCTTCAGTGGCACTGTGTGTGGTGTTAAATCACCTGATCATTCCCTTCAGTGGCTGGCACTGTGTGTGGTGTTAAATCACCTGATCATTCCTTCAGTGGCACTGTGTGTGGTGTTAAATCACCTGATCATTCCCTTCAGTGGCTGGCACTGTGTGTGGTGTTAAATCACCTGATCATTCCCTTCAGTGGCACTGTGTGTGGTGTTAAATCACCTGATCATTCCTTCAGTGCCACTGTGTGTGGTGTTAAATCACCTGATCATTCCCTTCAGTGGCTGGCACTGTGTGTGGTGTTAAATCACCTGATATTCCCTTCAGTGGCACTGTGTGTGGTGTTAAATCACCTGATCATTCCCTTCAGTGGCACTGTGTGTGGTGTTAAATCACCTGATCATTCCCTTCAGTGGCACTGTGTGTGGTGTTAAATCACCTGATCATTCCCTTCAGTGGCTGGCACTGTGTGTGGTGTTAAATCACCTGACCATTCCCTTCAGTGGCACTGTGTGTGGTGTTAAATCACCTGATCATTCCCTTCAGTGGCACTGTGTGTGGTGTTAAATCACCTGACCATTCCCTTCAGTGGCACTGTGTGTGTGTTACATCACCTGATCATTCCCTTCAGTGGCACTGTGTGTGGTGTTAAATCACCTGATCATTCCCTTCAGTGGCACTGTGTGTGGTGTTAAATCACCTGATCATTCCCTTCAGTGGCACTGTGTGTGGTGTTAAATCACCTGATCATTCCCTTCAGTGGCACTGTGTGTGGTGTTAAATCACCTGATCATTCCCTTCAGTGGCACTGTGTGTGGTGTTAAATCACCTGATCATTCCCTTCAGTGGCACTGTGTGTGGTGTTAAATCACCTGATCATTCCCTTCAGTGGCACTGTGTGTGGTGTTAAATCACCTGATCATTCCCTTCAGTGGCTGGCACTGTGTGTGGTGTTAAATCACCTGACCATTCCCTTCCCTGGCTTGCACTGCGTTTGGTGTCCTACAGATATTGCATTAAAACAGGCACCACCAATCACCACCAGCGTGACTCAGCAGCATCTCTGAGTCTCCTCCAGTGCGTTGATTTATGGTGACCTGAAACATATCGCTTTTTTTCTGAATTGCCATTTGGCTGTAATATGAAAGGTAGGTGTGGCTTAGTGTGGATTAATTTGAAATTAAACGAGACTTACCTGGAAGATGAAGTTTAATGGAGATTATTTCGAGGATGCTGTTGGCTTAACAGGGAATGTCATGTTGTATTGTTAGATTGTATATATATATATATATATATATATATATATATATATATATATATATATATATATATATATATATATATATATATATATATATATAAACTAATAAATTCCAAGGATAAGTACTGAGCACCATTCCAGCAACTTACAGAGCAGCTTGGTGTTGCAATGACTGCAAGAAATATTAAATTATAAACAAAGCTTGCTCTCATGTCTTAGATAGAAGAAATAGGGGGAGATAAGCATTCATATCTGCAGTGGTAGACATAAGAGCAAGCTTTGTCTATAATTAAATATTTCTTGCAGTCATTGCAACACCAAGCTGCTCTGTAAGTTGCTGGGATGGTGCTCGGTACTTATCCTTGGAATTTATTACGTTATTGTAATTTAGTCCCTTGCGGATTCATTCCAAGAACTGGCCCTCAGCACTTGTGTCTTAAGAGGTTATTTTTTTTTATTTTCTACTTTCCACAAGAAAATGTACCTTGTTTTGCTCTTTCATGGTTTTCTTTTGCTTCTTAGGTGGCACCTTTGGCTGTTTTAAAAAAAAAAACCCTCAACAAACATACTACGGTATTGCACGCCAGCCTTTTTTCTGGGATAGCATTGTTCTTAAAACTGAAAAGGCAGAGGAGTCCAGTTACCACTTTGCGTGGTCACTGAGGAGAAACAATCAGGTTTTGAAACATCAGTATCTGACCAGGAGTTATGTGATAGTGCGTTTCCTCCCATTGGAGATTGTCTCCCCCTTGGAGACTATAAGCTTGCTGAAGGCTCATTATGGGAAGCATTTATTCCCCATTCACCCACTCCAGCACATACTGTTAGTTAGGCAGAATTATCTACCACTGCAAATTTGAATGCTTATCTCCCCCTATTTCGTCAATCTAAGACATAAGAGCAAGCTTTGTTTTTGTGCACGCACACACACGCACGCACGCACACACACACACACACACACACACACACACACACACACACACACACACACACACACACACACACACACACCACACACACACACACAACACACACACACACACACACAAACACACACACACACCTGAGGAGAGCATGTTAGCTTGAAACAAGCTTGTAGGTTTTTAATTTTTCCATTTTAAAATCCTATTTTAAACTGGTATGTCGCTCCCTACTTGGTTGAGCACTTTTAACATTCTGAGTGGATTTTTAACTCTGATTATATATATTTTTCCTGATGAGAGCGTTTTTAGCTTGAAACAAGTTTGTAGATTTTTAATTCTTCCTTTTTAAAATCCTATTTTAAACTGGTATATATATATATATATATATATATATATATATATATATATATATATATATATATATATATATATATATATATATATATATATATATATATATATATATGTGTGTGTGTGTGTGTGTGTGTGTGTGTGTGTGTGTGTGTGTGTGTGTGTGTGTGTGTGTGTGTGTGTGTGAAGGACCACCCACCCATCGAAGCCATTTTTGCTACAAATATCTTTACTTCATTGTATTCTTTTTACGTTTAAACAATCATACTTTTTGTCATATAATTTCTTGGCATTGATATTTTGTGCTTTTATTCCATACTTGGTGTAGTAGGGAATGTTATGTTATTA
Organism: Conus ventricosus; assembly: GCA_018398815.1. NCBI lineage: Eukaryota > Metazoa > Mollusca > Gastropoda > Neogastropoda > Conidae > Conus > Conus ventricosus. Next base: position 3,632 of record JAFLJL010003039.1, on the reverse strand, counting down.
TAGTTAAAATGTTCATACAAGTCTGTTTCCAATTTTCACACCCTATGCATTATCTCCCTTCAGTCTCTCTCTCTCTCTCTCTCTCTCTCTCTCTCTCTCTCTCTCTCTCTCTCTCTCTCTCTCTCTCTCTCTTCACCCTACTTCAAACATCTTACTTAGCAGTCAATCTTTTATTCTTGATTTGTATTTAACTCTGCAGGTTGCTTTTACAGTTTAAGTTTTTATACATTTTGAATATTATTGATCTTTTGAATGGTGCTATTGTTTTTGTTTTCTTTCTTTTTTACACTTGACTTTGAGCTTATCTTAGAGCGTTGTGTGTTACAGTTGGAGTGTTTATTTAAGTGTGGTGTTAATATTGCATATGTATTGGTGGTTTGTGGTGGTGATGTGCGCGCCTCTGTGTGTGTGTGTGGGGGGGGGGGGGGGGGGGGGGGGGGGGTGCGCGACACTGTTTTGATTCTGAGTCTGTATTGGTGTGGTGTGTGTGTGTGTGTGTGTGTATATGGGGTGGTGGGGGTGGGGGTGAGGTGGTAAGATGTGTGCGTGCATGTGGTAATACTTATATATGTACAGACTGACACAAGATGGATAAATGAATTGACAAGGAATGACCAAGCACAGTGGAATGAGTAGAATATTTTAATGATATACTTGTTTATGATTTGTTGTAATATATGCATTTTGATAATGGCACCACGAACAAATTTTCCTTGTATTCTATGAGGACAAATAAAACACCGTGTGTCGTGTGGGTAGAGGTATACATGTGGAGGACGATACTGCGCGCGCGCCCCAGACTTCAGGTACGTGTGATCCCCGAGAACAAACTCGGAAGGGAGGGTTCAATGGAAGTACCACGAGTTGCTGATGGGTGGGCACATGTATACCTCCACCTAACAGCATCCTCGAAATAATTTCCAATAAACGTCAACTTCCAGGTAAGTCTCGTTTAATTTTCAAATTATTCCTCGTCTGCTGATTGGTCAGAAGTATACATGTGGAGAGTTGAGCGTCGGGATCACACGTTATTTCTTATCACGTCAGGCTCTGAAAGGCAATCAGCCCATAATGTGAGTTACTTCCCTTTGTTCACAAATTTGTCCAGCACGGACTGGAAAAAAAAAACTCTTAGTCTTCGTAGAACCACCATTTCCATCTTCATTCTGTTCAATGATCCGGTGGTGGAATCTTGAAAAAGTGTTCCTGTTTGATCATCCACCTGCTTGAAGGATGCTGTCTATTGGTACACCTCTGCTTAATGATGCAGAAGTACTAGCAGCCAGAGTGCTGTGAGCCGAGCACTTTGACATGTCTATTCTATCCAGAAACATGACATCTTTCATCCAACGAGAAATGGTGTCTCTTTTCACAGGTACAAAAAGCTTTATGCAGCTGATGAAAAGTGCCTTCCCAGTTCGTAAGTGGACAGTTCTTTTTCAAATACTGCCGAAGGTGGTGAACCAGACACAGTCTCTTGTTTTCAAAACAAGGTATGACTAAAGGTTTAAGTGAGTCCCTGGTCTGGTTTGTTTTAAAAGAGAGCTATATACAAGTACACATTTACACTCATGGATTTTTACATCATCAACATTAAGACTATGGAGAGTCTGTCCTCTCTGACCAGAGAGTAAAGCAAGTAACATCAGTGTTCTGAGTGTGAGTTTCAGAAAGCTGAGCTGTTTTGCATCTGGCCACTGGGCTAACATATCAACGAATGTGTCTACATCCCATGCGTCACAGTACTTTGGGCGTGATGGTCTATTGTTGAACACACCTTTGACAATTGTACAGACTATAGGACGTTGACCTATTGTTTCTGCATTATCAGGACAAAGGTATGCTGAAACCGCACTCCTAGCTAGGCCAACTGTACTATAACTAGCACCTGCAACATACAGTTCTGAAAAAAAATTGCCAAATGCACATGAGTACTAGTAGTGATTTTCTTTCTGGTTACAAATCTCTGCCAGTTTTGAATGTAGGTGCTGTAGGACTTATGGGAGCTGGGTCCCAATGAATCCATGATTAGAGCAACTGAATTGCTTGATAAACCAGAAATTAAGAAATTCGTGCTGAGATTTTTCAGACAAGCAGGTTTAGCCGACGTTTCTCAATGAGAGTATGAACTGCTCTGAGGTCGCTAGGTAGGTGAAGAAGATGGCGTCTGCACCTAAGTTCTACTGGAGGGCAGCAGAGAAGATGCTGAAGCACAGCGAACCACAGTTGTGTCGGCCAGTTGGGTACCACAATTATCCCTCTGCATGGTCTCTCTGGATCTTCTGCAGCACCCATCCTATGATGCAGAAAGGTGGAAATTGTACACCACTGTAAATGCTCCCAAGAGATGGAAAGAGCATCAATTGCTTCAGCAAAGAGGTCAATATCTGGAGAAGCCCTGAGCTATTGGAAGGCAGACTGCATAGCCTGCTCATCAAGTTTCCATTCAGCATCAGTGTTCTGACGCCTGGACTCCTTGTCAGCTGTACTGTTCTGCTTCCCTGGAATGTGTGTTGCACTGATCCAGATATTCTTAGAAATGCACCATGGCCAAATTGTAAATGTCATGTTATTACAAGCATCTGAATGGCTTGTTCCCATGCGATTGATACAGCTGACAGCTGTTGTATTGTCTACCATTATCCGGACATGTTTGTTTTCCAGCTTTCCCTGAAATGACTTCAAAGCAAGTGAAACATCTTTCAATTCGAAATAATTAATGTGAAAGACCTTTTCATGCGGCAACCAATGTCCACCTGAAGCTGTTTCTTCACACTCGCACCCCAACCTGTGCCATAGCATCAGTGGTGACAACTATATCTGGTTCAGAACTGCAAATGTCATTCTCTGTATCAGACACATTGACAATCCACCATTCAAGTTCCTCCTCACTCTCTTCAGACAACTGCATGAGTTGGTCAAGTCACCTTGCTCCTCTTCAAAGCTGAGATTTTGTCTTTCTCAAGCTGTCTGTAATAGAGAGGTCCATACTTGACAGCAGCAAAGTTAGCAACGATTTTTCCTATAACTTGAGCAACTCATGGATTGCGTGACTTTGCTCTGACAGCTCTTTCAGTGCTAAGAGTGACTTTCATGGAGACAGAATCTGTGATGACTCGAAGGTACTGAATCCTTGTTGGGCTGAATAACTTACTTAGTTGGGCGACTGATAAATCCTAGCATGTGAAACAAATCAGTGGTGTCTGTAACATTCCTCATGCAGTTGTTCTCTGTGAGTCCAATCAACACAGAATCATCCCAAAACCCTGCAGATACATGATCTTTTATTCTAAGGGAGGCATAGACAGGTTTCAACAGCTTTTTTTTATTAACATTTTTATTTTCTTTTATTGTTATTACATAAACTGAAATATACAACAACATCAATATTCAGAAATTAGGTATATGGCAAGCTAGATACAAATACATAGACAAGTAAGTATATACACAACAAAAAGAAAGAAAGATATAGCCTTCAGCATATCATCATTTATCTATCTAAAGCAGGGTTACTTGGTGACATAAACAGCATAGCACAATGTATTGTACTTAAGGCAAACCCTTTCTATGTAGTGTAATCATGCTTTATTTGTTTAAGAGAAAAAAAAGAAAGAAAGAGAGAAAGTAGGATA
>JAFLJL010003038.1:7500-22354 GCA_018398815.1 Conus ventricosus | reverse complement strand
AGCCAGTCGGGTATTCATGCCCCCGTCATTTAGCATTCAAAATATCACAGCCACAGAAGAAATAAGACATCAGTCAACTGTTATGTCTATTCATTATGTCTGACTGTTCACACTGGCATTTCCTGCTATACGGGGCATGTTTGTCAAAATTTTCCGTAATATTTTCAGCGAAAAAATATGCGTTTCTTTTTGTGCACAGTATAGTTTGTCCACCAAGTTCTGCAATGATTACCTGGTTTAGTTTTCGTGCGGACAGACTGCAGATTTGGTCCTCAGTGTCCGCAAGATGATAACCAGGTCTCTGTCTCTCTGTCAGTCTGTCTGTGTCTCTGTATCTGTCTCTCTCTTTCTCTCCCTCTCTGTGTCTGTCTCTGCTTTCTCACTCTCTCTCACTCACTCACTCTCTCTCTCTCTGTTTGTGTATCAGTCTGTCTGTCTATCATTCTGTTCTGTCTGCCCTTTCTGTCTGTCTGTCGGCCTATCACTTTGTCGGCGTCCGTCCGTCTGTTCCACTGTCTATCGATCGTCGGTCGGCCGACCCCTCTTTCTCTCTCTCTCTCTCTCTCTTTGTTTGTTGTTCGTCTTTCCTCCAGAGAACAGTAATATGCCGACTCTAAGCCACTTTCACCCTCCACCGAGTTTTTGGGCGAAAGTGGCCTAAAAGCCGCCTTTCCCTGTTCTCTGACAAGTAAGACTTCAATAACCAAAAAATAACGATTATCTACAAACAAACATACTGTGCAGGGTTATCCGTTTTCAATACTAATTTACTAAACTTTTCAGATTTCAGTTTTTGTTTAATCCTATGTTTTTCTTGATCGTTTTCAATAACATCATTTTCGCGCAAACATTCTTCAAATGAGTCTCTGTCTTTCATGTGAAATAACACTACAGTCTTTAACTGTTCTCTAAAGTCTTTTAAAACCGAGTTATATTTCTGGCATAAAATCCACACACTTATCCCATCATGTCTTCCACTGAAAGCTAGTTTTGACAAAGTGTTCTCTTTTTAACTATATCTTTTTCTGCTGAACAGTCATCTATAATAAAGAGTGTCTGCGTTCCTTCAAACACTTTATAAAAGTATTCTAAACACTCACTCAGTTTAGTGCTAGATTAACTAAATATACGTCATTGTCTGTCCATATAAACCTTCTATCATGATATGCTTTGTTCCTTTTAAGTGTTGGACAGAAAATCACAATATGATCAAAATATAGCGATAAACTGTTTGTAATAAGTCTAGGACAAATATTGTTTTTCCACAACCGGTCTGCCCACAAATCATTGAACAATGAGGGATTTTATCATAAAGTTTAACTGCTCCATAGTTTTATAACAGAGTTTAATCTAATCCAGTTATTATTTTTATCATACTCTCCGTCAAAACTTGTTCAGTATAATAAAAACCCTACGAGGCCTAAATGTGTAAGATTAATCCAATTCAGTTCTGTAAGATTGTTTCTATTTAAGTCAACATTGATTTTGTTGCTTGTTGTTATGATCTTAATATCCTCGCCATTGTGAAGAACGACGATGGTAACGTTAAGACGTTTAACATCTAAGTTTTGCCAGCTAATATTAATTCCTTTTATAAGGTCATCACTAACGCCCACAACCCCATCCCTCTCCACATCTTTAAAGACAGAAATTTCAAATATCATTGTGAACGTGTCTCCTAATTTTCTGCTTGGAAAGAACTGTAATTTTGTAGAAGCTTTTTTTACAACTGTTTCTTTTCTGTGGAGGATGTACTGTTTTTTCCCATACGGCGTTATTTCAATTTCTTTCTGACTATTGTCGTCCGGCATAAGACTTACATGTAAAGGGCCAGAGTTGAATGCTTTTCTGAAACTTTTTTGACGGCTAAAATATGTAAATGGGCTTATGAATTCAAATTTTATTTCCCATTCTAAATATGGTTCTAAGTGCCATTTGAGGTCAGGTTTTCGAACTATTTTATATTCATACTGACCAACATTATTGCTTCTAGATTGCGCAGCTGTTCTAGTTTAGGAAACTTTTTACTGTCGCCAACCTCTTTGCGTTTATAATCACCATCTTTAGTGTACTCAAACCCATACAAAGTGCCTATCTCACCGTTCTGTTCAAAGTCCGCAACGTCTGCAAGGTCTTTTAATTCTAAAGTTATACACCTCACAGGCGCTAATGTAACTCCTGGTTCTTCTGGCCCACGCGACATTATTTTTTAGTAACGTATTATTTTATTTCCAAAACAATGTGCAGGTTATCACATTTTACAACTTTCCCTGCTTTGTCTGCAATTTTTATATTAAATGATCCAACCCTCCCACAAACTAATCTTTTAAACTGTAAATTAGGGAATTGTATAATTTCATAATCGCAATATGCAGCTTTCCCTGACGGAAGAGCTCTTAAAACAGTTGAGGGCCTTCCATCATATAAGTTTTCATCAGTGCTTAGCTCATCCAAATGAACATAGAGTAATGAATGTAATGCAAGATCGAGCGGATTTTCCCCCTTAAAAGTAGTTTCGTTTGGCGCAACAACAAATCTTTTAGTGACCTGAGTGTCAACTTTAAAGCCTAACATTTTAGCTAGCTCTTTATCAAATAAGTAATCTGCTTTTTCAGGTTCGAATGTTAATATTGTTTTTAGATTTGCATTGTTAAGTTTGAGAGTAATGCCGAATTTACTCATTGCTTCTTTTAGTGAGCAAAACCCGTAATAACCATCAGGTATTGTTAACTGGTTAGCTTTGAGCCCCACAACTTTTGTAATCTTATTATTCCCCTTGGTTTCGCTTATATTAAACCCTTCGACTTTGTAAAATATTTCATGGAGCGCGACCGTTTTGGCCCCGCAATTGTTATCAATAGCATGTTCTAAAAACGAAGGACTGTCTTGAGTTGTTATTGTTACAAACATTTTTTAAAACAAATTAAAAATGAGTGCATTCAAATATACTAATGCAAAATATTCTGTTGGGGCGCACTACAATCTTAAAAATATAACAACTGACACCCTCGACATTTCTGTGACCAGACTGCCTCTTTTCATAAAAAGGTGAGTACTCCATTGAAGAGCTATCTTAACCCCCCTATTGAAAACGACCACATCAAGAAAGCGTGGTTTAGTCATCCGATGCAGTTTTATCAGAACCAGTTAAACTTTGCTGTGTTTTGCGCATCAACTGGGTGTGGAGTGTCGTATGCTGATCATTTAAATCACCATGATCCTTTGGTGAGGTCAGTGTACAGATTTCATTTTTATTACACCTTTAGACGTATTTTGACTGAACTGCAAGCGCCATTGCCAAATGACAAACCGTTTAATCCATTCAGCAACAGAATAGACATGAAGGCTTTTGAAAGGATCTGTAACGAATTTAATATTAACATCAAGACAGACTTTAGACAAAAGTTGGATCATAATCATGGCCTAGGCGACCTTTATTATTGGGGCAACGCACAGAAAGTATAACTATGACTGGCATTCTCCTTTAAAATCTTTCTTTCCAGGCACAACTGTTGAGCCTGTGTCCCTACAGCAAGAGCATAAAACAGCATGGACAACATTTATCTTAGACACTTCTAAGGGCCTAACTAGAGCGGAATAGAACGAATAAACGACTCTATTCGTACTTACGTTTGGTGTTTGCTAGGTTCGCAAGCACAGGCAAGATCGAGCATAACTGATCTTTCTACTGGCTTTGACGCACAAAAACAATACTTAGCAAATTTAGAGGACGCCATTAATTCTACAGTTGATTTACCTTCAAGTATTAAAAGGTACCAAAATGTTTTACAATTTGCAAGATCGAAAGTAGACTTTGCTGTTGGCACTGGTTTATACATGCGCCTTCTGACCTCAGACTCCAGATAGGTACAATAATAAACTATAATAATGAAATTCTTATAGCAGGCAATGAACAGAAGGTTGGGAAAAACGACATAAATTCTGAGCCAGTAATATTACAAACAATAAAAGAACACCCAAGAATAAGTCATCCAATCCCCGTGCCCAAAGCCCAAAGGCCATTGAAGACTCAGCAAAGCTCGCGGACTCTGTTCGCGATGACCATGAATATGAAAAGACAGCGCTTGTTCTTGGATTAACTGGCCTAGGATTACTTGGTCTTTATCTTACTAAAAATTAACCCAACTATTAAGAGAACTAATGTCCATAAGTGCTCGGCCATAAAGCCAACTACTTTGCTTGCAGTAGACAAAAGCCAGCTGACAATACATCCCCAATATTCCTGGTAAAGCGTCCACGGCTTTACCAGCTAATTTTTTTAATAAACTTGCAAGATGATCAAGCTGTTTTTTTACCCATGATTTATCAGGCGGAGGCGATGGCGGCGGAGGCACTGGACTTTGGCCTCCACCGCCGCCTGTAATAGCCAACACCAGTGTGCTTATTTGCAAATCCTAAGGCTGTTATAACGCTTGCTAATGTGACACCTTGCTCTCTAAACAGTGTTCGTATTCGTTCTGCTAGTGTTGTGTCTTCATATAAAATTTTTTCGATAGTTTCTCTTTTCTATTCACTTGAGTTCGTAATTGGTCCGGTTAGTAGTCGTCACTTCTAGTCTTGCTGATCTTTCTTGTTCAAGATCTTTTAGTCTTTGGGCTATTCTTTCTTTAATATCAGGCCCTAAGTTGGCGTCATCAGCCTCAACGAGTTTTTCTTTTTCTCTTTTTATATGCTCATCTAGTTCACCTAGTTTTGCTAAATTGTTTGTTAATTCCCCTTTGATGGTTCTTAAAGCATGATCAAGGGCCGTTAGTTCTCGCATGGGTAGCGGCGAGTCGTGCATAGTCTTTAACGCTGTTTCTTCTGAAAAACTGGATTCTGCTTCTATTACATTTATTAATTCACCTGCTGATTGATTTAATTCTTTAAGTTCCATGTTTTGCATTTGGTTATCTGTCGGGATTCTTGCAGTGTGTTTTGAAGTTTAGAAACTGCCTCCGCCCTTAATTTTGGCCTAACAAGGCCAAGGCGATTTTGTACGCTCGCAGGGAGTCTATTTCTAATTGAACCCACGGCTAAAAACTTTGATGGGTCTTTTTTAGTTGTAAGCTGAACAAGTTGTCCTTGGTCGCTCCTCACAAACAAATGGTCATCTTTTACTTCAAAATCATTAGGGTCTATAAATTCGGGGGTTCTTGACCTAAACTTTGGTACAATGATTTGGCCTTACTTTCTGTTAATTCACGCCGCAATGAAGCGCTGAGCGATGCTGTGTCAAAGGGATCATTTCACTCATGTCGTCTCCAGGATCAAAAACATCATAATCTTCTTCATCTTCAATTCCTGCCATGTTTTAAAATAATTATTTTTTATTTTGCTTTATAAAAATGTCACAAGCACATGGCTCGATCTTGACCGCATAGAAGACTGAAAGAACCCTTTGGCGTGAAGGGAAATAAAGCGGCTATACTGTTCCAAATAATCCATCACTATTGATGCAGATCAAATTCTTACGTCAAATTTCCAGACCTAGGAGCAAATGACGTGATTGTGCCAGGCTCTGCGCGTTTATTTTCAAAAAGCGCTCGATTCAACAACGACCCAAACAGGACAGTTGTACAGAATCTGGGGCGGGCAATCGTTAAGAAAATTTCTATAAAACTTGAGGGGCAAGAAATTTTTCTTTACACAAGCAGACATATTTTTAAACCTATTCTGATCTATGGCTAACCGGAATGAAAGGGCTGACTTTGTTTTTCAAGGATAGAAAATGAAGAAGCACTAAAACATAAAAATAGGGCCGCAGATACTAAAGACGGCAAAAAGTATGTGGCTGTAAATTTTGCTTTTGGGAAAATCGCTTTTCCATTCCCTTAGATTTTGAGTTGTTAAAAGGCATGCGCCATACTTTCAAGAGCATTAAAAGACAGATTGTCATATGAACTAATTTTTAAAAGAATACAAACGGTTATCAAATCATCGGGAACCGAAGCAAAGTACAGCATTTCTGACATCTCGTTAGAGTTTGACGTTGTTAGCAACCCTAATTTAGCAAGGCTGTTTGAACAACAATATCAGTCAAAATTAGCAATATATTACGAAAGAGTGATTCATCATACAACATATCCTAGAAGCAGGGCAGACACTATATGGAATTTTAGGTTTTTAGCGGTTCACAAGATCGCTTAAAGGTTTTATTGGCTGTGTAAAGAGAAAAACCATTCAAAAGGAGGAAGTGAAAAGTTTTTTAATCCAAAAATAACGAAAGTACAATGTTCGATTGAGGGCATCCTAACCAAATCTATCTAGCGGCTAAACCTACAGCATTTTGATGAATAGAAAACTGTTTGGAGGTGGAGTGTAGAAATCCAACATTGACCTTGGGGCTAAAGATCTACACCTTCACAGCGTAAGCCCTTGATGATTATTTAACAACAAAATACGGTCTATGGTTTGACCTAAGGTCAAGGGAGGATAATCAGTTACATGGAAGCGGGAGAACTGTGAGAGACGTAATAAACATTCAAATTGATAAAAAAAGAGAAGCCGATAAAACCGCAAAATTACATTTTGTTTTTAAATATGATGCGCAGCTGAATATTGAAAATAACAGATTAAAAGATATACAATACTAAATTATTTTTATTTTATAAAAAGCATGTCTGTTCACGTTTATCCAAAAGTACCTACAGCGCCAGAGTTACCAAACGAAGGGATTAGTAGAAACCCTGACATAAAAGCCTTAAAGATAAAAAACATTGCGCAAATCCCAACAAAACTAGAGCAGGACCTTTCAAAATACAGCAAAACCAAACGAAGGTATTCTGCTGCCTTTAATGCTGTTACATATGTTGATACTGGAGCATCAACTATAAGTGCTCTATCAGCAGGGAACGAGTGTTTGGGCTCTTAGCAACGGGGATAGGCGCACCGCGGCTTTACCTCTAGGAGGTTGTCTTTAGCTCTCGGGGTGTGTTCATTAGCTGTAAGCGCGGGTGGCAAAAAATTAAAAACTAAACTCCAAAAGCACACAGCTATTTGGGTTTAACTAATAACAGCTAAACTTAGCTCGTTTAAACTGACAATAAAAAAGCGCTAGTTGACTCAAACATCACGGATGAAGAATTTAATCGTTTACAGGCCGATTTTTATGACTACAAAAGACAAAAGTTTGATCTTCAAAGAAAGGCGAGGACAAGTTTTTCTCAAAAGCCAGACGCCGAGCAGAATAAAAAAGGAATGCTTAAAAAAAGTAAACGAGACATTAAACTCTGTTCTAAACAGCTCAAGTAACAAACACCGAAGGGTGTTTATACTTTTGTTTATGAGTCCAAGCACAAAAAGACCGTTGATATTGATTCTGATTAAGCCGTTGTATTTTTTTTAATTTAAATTAAATATGTTGGCTTAGAAAAGAAAGACAGCAAAGGCTAAGATATATGAAGGCCCGATGAATTGTTTGAAGGAATGCTCGAGAAAGAGCGTTTGTCAAGAGCACTGAATGATAAATTTATTTAGAAGTTATTAATCCAGAAAACGTGCGGCAAGCGTTGTACATGCAAATTTTTCAAATTCCAAGTAAACTACAATAGGGCCCCCCGGTTAAAGAATGTAGCTGTTTTAATCGACTATGTAACAATAAATGAAGAAAATCTAGAAGTCTGGGTCTCAACTAAACAGCAGACTATTCTTTCTCATAACGACATAACACCCGTTTGGGCAGACGAACTGCTTACACAGTTTGACGCTGCCGCTGAAGAAGCTAAAATGAGAGGCTCTGGTTGGTCAGAGGGTGAAGTCTTAGAGATTAGATTAAAACAGGCTAAGTATGCACCGATTGTAGGCAAGGCTTACATTCCGCTACCTCGGGAGTTGGTTTTAAAGAGAGCAGTTTTAAACATAAAAAATTCAGACGACAAATGTTTCATGTGGTGCGTTCTTGCAAGGCTGCATCATGTCCGCGAACACGCAGAGAGAGTGACTAACTATCGGCAATACGCCAAAGATCTTAACTTCAATGGAATATCCTTTCCTGTTAGTGTAGACCAAATTGATCAGTTTGAAGAACAAAACAACCCAATAACTGTTAATGTATACACATGGGATGAGGAAACAAATTTGGTGCCAATTAAAGTGTCCAAGAACAGTCCAACAATAGGCGAACCAGCCAAAAGTCATGTGGACTTACTCCTAATGTTTTCGCCAGCAGGGCTGCCCCATTACACATTGATACGCACAATGAGCAGATTATTAGCGCATACTTCAAAACATGAACATAAACAAGAATTCTGTAGAAAATGTTTAACAAGAATTCCAACCGCTCAAGCCGCGCTTGAACATATAAAACATTGTAAAAGTTCTGTAGACTGTAAGACAGAACTAACTACGCCCCCGCCAGGATCTAAAGTTAGTTTTAAGAACTGGAAACGGCTGCAACAAGTCCATACGTAGTTTACGCAGACTTCGAGTCGCTTATTGTTCCTTATGAGGGGCCAGCACCACAAAAACTTCGAAAAACAGTCTTAATGAGTAATCATCAGATTTGTTCATTGCCTTCATTATTGTTAGGTCGGATGGCGTTTATCAGAACCAGAATTATATAGAGGACCAGATGCTGCAGAAACATTCTTAAAACGCATGCAGCAAGTGCGTAACGCTTGTTCTAATAATCTAAACTTATCTGAAATCATAATGGCGCCTGAAGACCAACAACAGTATGACTCAGCCACGCATTGTTGGATTTGCGGTTTAGAGCTAACGCCCAAGAGTGTAAACCCCACAGTAAGAGACCATGATCACATTAGTGGGAAGTTTAGAGGTGCAGCGCACAGTAAATGCAATCTTCAACTAAAGTTTGATCCAAAGACATGGAAGCTGCCTGTATTCTTTCATAACTTGCGAGGTTACGACTCCCACCTTATAATGCAAGCAGTAACCAGCGCCTTCAGGGTAGCATGCATTGCACAGTCATCAGAAAAGTACATGTGTTTCACTTTAAATAACATGTCTTTCTACGACTCTATGCAGCACATGATGGGGTCATTAGAGGCACTGGCCATGTCCTTAAAGTCCTGCCCAATAACAGAAGAATATTTTGACCCAACTCTTGTTAGAAAGGGCGTTTACCCTTATGAGTACATGAACAGTTGGGAAAGGTTTGATGAAGATACACTTCCGCCTAAAGGCGCGTTTTTTTCTAGTCTTAGAGGAAAGGACATCAGCGACTCCGATTACCAGCATGCTCAAGATGCTTGGCAAAAGTTAGATTGTAAAACGATGGAGACTATCATGACTCCTATTTAAGGGCAGATACATGTTTGTTGGCGGATATTTTTGAAAATTATAGAAAGACCTGCATGAAACATTACAGTTTGGATCCTGCGCATTATATTTCTGCGCCCGGGATGAGCTGGGACGCTTTCTTAAAGTTTACTGGAGTACAGATTGATTTATTGTCAGATTTACCAATGATTCAGATGATTGAAAACGGATTGCGTGGAGGAATTAGTATGGCGTCGCATCATTACTGTAAAGCAAACAACAAATACTTGGACGACTATGATCCAAGTAAAAGGTCTAACTATCTCATGTATTTAGATGCAAACAATCTGTATGGATGGGCAATGGCGCAATCACTTCCATTACGCAACTTCAAGATGTACACAGGTACGAATAATATTCAAAAGGCATTAAAGTGGTTGAACAGTTTAACGCCTGATCAACAGCGCGGTTTCATTCTAGAAGTTGACTTAGAATATCCTCATGAACTCCATGACCTGCATAATGACTACCCATTAGCTGCAGAAAGCCTAAAGATGAACCCAAGAGAGCCGCCTAAACTTGTGCCTAATCTTCGGGGCAAAAAAAATTATGTCTGTCATTACAGACTTCTACAATTTTATTTAAGACAACGGTTTGAAGTTAACAGCTGTTCATCGCATAATTGCTTTTGATCAAGAACAGTTCATGAAACCATACATCATGAAGAACACTGATCTCAGAACTAAATCCACAGATGCTTCAGAAAAAGACTTTTTCAAGCTGATGAACAACAGCTGTTTTGGAAAGACTATGGAGAATCCGCACAAGCGCAAAGATGTCAGATTAGTCACCAGAGAGAACGAAGCAATTAAGCTGACTTCAAAACCTAATTATCAGGACTTCAGAAGATTTCATGATCAGCTTTTTGGCATAATGATGAAAAAAAAGAAAGTCAAATTAGACAAACCTGTATTTATTGGGTTTACTGTTTTAGAATTATCAAAGCTTTTGATGTTAGAGTTTCTTTATGACTACTTTAAGCCCTCGTATCCTGAGTCCAGAGTACTTTACACAGATACAGATAGTTTTGTTATAGATATCCCTACTGAAGACATCTATAAAGACATGGAAACCGAAGTGGCTAAAGGGCATGCAGGATGGTATGACACGTCCGATTATCCTAAAGACTCGCCTTTACATTCAATTACTAACAAGAAGGTTTTAGGAAAGATGAAGGATGAATTATCTGGAAAGGTAATCAAGGAGTATGTGGGGTTAAGGTCAAAAATGTACAGTATTTCGAGCCAGGAGAAAATCATTAAGAAAGCAAAGGGAATATCTCGCAGCGTTGTGCAGTCAAACATATCACATGACAACTACAAAGAAGCATTGTTTGGCAATAAGACTTTTCATCATGACAACGTAAAACTGCGATCTAATCTACATGAGATCAACACAACAGTTGTAACAAAGAAGTCATTAGATAGAACAAACACAAAAGGGTGTTTGTTAATCCAGAGTTTTCATATGCATATGGTCATTATAGAACCGTAAATTAATAAAGCGGAACTGTGTCTGGTGGATTATCTGCAGTTCTTCCTTCACAAAAGATCTTTGAGGAGCTGGTTGTTTGTTGTGTCATTTCTCGTAAAATACACGGGCGGATTCATTTTTACAATTCTTTTTATTTCGTACGGTCAACACTCCAAATTGGATCTGTTGCCCTGATGCGAGTGTCCCCTTCTGCTTCTCCCCGGTAAATAAAGGTACCTTACTTTTAAACCAAACGGTAATAGTTTGCTAGGTGTACTGGAGTCTTCAGCAACATTTATTGTTTTTCTTTTGATTGCTTGTACTGGTTTTAGCCCTTTAAATTCTTCATTATTCATTGCGCGCAAAACTGAGGGCAGTCTTCTAACCCATTCTGTGTTGCGAGAATTGTCAATCAGCTCTCTGTGATACTGGTAGGAGAAAAGTCTTTCAGCTAACTGTTTGTTAAAGTTTTCGACTAAAGCCTGTGATCTGTGAACTCCTGGAATGCCTCTTCTAATGGTAACTCTATGTTTTAACAATAATTGATTCACTGGCCTTTAAATTCTTTTCCATCATCAACTTGAATCATGCGAGGATAAGTTAAGGGCCTCGTTGGTATATCAGTTGTATGGCAACAGCAACAGCAGAAGCACTCTTTTGTGTTAATGGCTCCGCATCTTTGTATCTTGAAGCCATGTCAATGACTGTGAGTGCGTACTTAAATCTTTTTCGTCTAAATCGTATCAGAGGGTAAATATAGAAGATCCATTTGATGGGTGTCGTTCGGTATTGTATTCACAAAGTGTGGTCTCTGTATTCGTTTGGGCGCAGGTAAATAAATTTGCCAAATCGCTTGTTTAGATAACCATTCTTTTGCTGTTTGTTCACTGACTCCCGCTGCTTGGCTTAGCTTTTTAATTGCTGTTATTCCCTTCCAATATCCTTTTGGCGAATAATAAATTTTGTTCATTTTTTACTCAGCCAATATTATGTGCAACAAAATACACAACGGTCATACCAACAACAATAAACGCGATTTCTTGCATCTTTTGTTTTTCTGATGGTTGATAAAAGTCACTGAATTTTGGTGGGGGCAATGTCTGGACTGGTTTGCCTGTTACTAGATAATATTGTTTTATGCCTGATCAACATCTTTAAATATGTAAGCTGCATGCCCCTGTTTTTTCAGTGTGTCATTAATAAAATCTAACTGCTCAAGTCTCTGCTTTTCATAGGCGTCTTGTGCAGCTGCTAGTTCCTCCATAGCTTTGTTATGTCTTTTTCTCTCGCCGTCATCCGCAGTTACTAAATGCGAAATTACTTCCGCTAAAAGCAAGCGCATTCACCACAGCGCCGCCTATCATTATTGCGAGTGAAGCCATTTTTTTATAAATGTATTTTTTTCTTACATATTTATATTGTCTGGAATTATTCCTTGCTTAACTAGAAAATCTTTCGTGGCAAACGAAGCTGCAATGATAGCAATCAGCTTTGCTGAATCCTCAAAGTCTAGTTTGCCAAGATCTGCTGGTTTAATTCTTAACAGGCTTTTACCAAGCATTGAGTATCCTACACTTAGTCCTCCAATAACAGCAGAATGGTATACAAGGTTAGCAACAGTTTTTTCGGTGCTCATTTTTATAAAATAAAATAATTATAATTATTAAAACATGAACAGTGATGATCTACTACAGCTACAAGGCGGCCTAAACCTGCCTGAACTTATGAATGACCAAGTTGATGACCAAGCTATTATGCCCAAAAAGGAGAGGTTGTATTCTTTGGCAGCGTGTGGAAAAACAAAACAGTTCCTCGGAACTGAATTCAGCATTGAACAGATTCAACAGATGTCGCCGCAAGACATTTTAAAGTATCATAACAGGTATGAAGCGCAGCTGGGGTCTAGAATGGTGAAAAGTGTGGGGCAAACGGTTCTTAGTTTGTACACTAAACTAGTCAGTAGATTTGCTCCCATTGATTCTGAACAAGATCTTACGTATGATTTAACGCAAGATCCAGTTTTAACAAAGTCATTGGAGTCTCTAGGGTGTGATCTATACTACAGATTTGGAACATTGTTATCGCCATTAATCATGGATTAATAACTTTTAATCATATAGATTTTATTTCCCTTCAAAATGACCGAGCTGGAAAATCAGCAGAATCAGAAAACACTGAATCAGGTGGAGAAAGTAACCAAGCCAGAAAATCAGCAGAAAACGCTGAATCAGGTGGAGACCATTAAAAATCCTGGGCGTGTTGAAGCAGGAAGAAAATTAGCAGAGTGGAACAGACAAAAAAAATTAATGTTACAGAATATAACTCATAATGAAAACATAACACCGCCAACGCCAGAACAAGTTGATTCAATGCCAGCTATAAAAACTTCATGTGATTCAAGACCTACAGCGCCAAAGTCTTCATGGAATATTGAACTTAAAACTGTTGCCATTTTTGGCGCCCTTGCTGCTGCTGGGGGCGGTTATTACTGTTATAAAATATATAAAGAATGCAGCCAAAACAAAAGCAATCAAAAAAAATCTGAACCGTTAAATACAGAAAAAGACAACTGCACGCCAAAACCGTCAACAACAAAAGATCATTTTGATCCATTTATAATGCAATAATATTTTAAATTTTTTAATAAAATAGATCATGGCGTATTATAAAATGATAAAGTCAATAAATAAAGACATGGAGTCTATAAAAGACATTTCCATAGACCAGAATCAATGCGGTTGCTTAGGATGTAAGACCTTCATTAAGATCTATGCAGAGAACGCTGAGCAAGACATCCTCAACGATGACGCGTTTTTTGAGGCGTGTGTGTACTATATTAGACATCTGCTATTTAAGATAAAAACATAGATTGTCTTGTTTTTTGATAATTATAAGATAACTCAAATAAAAACTTGGTTGTACTTAAAAGATGACTTAATCAAGAACTTATCAAGAACTTGATCAAGAACTTATTAAGAACTTACTTAAGAACTTATTAAGAACCTGGGGCGACTTAATAAAAACTTAGAAGTAACTTAAGTAAGAACTTGTGGATAACTTAAGGATGACTTAAAGACAACTTGAGTAAGAAACTTACTTTGGGGTAACTTAAGTTAAAAACTTAGAAGGAACTTGAGTGTGTGCATGCGTGGTGGGGGGTGGGGCGGGTGGGTGGAGTGGGGTAGGGGGGTGTGCATGCGTGGGGTAGGACAAAACAAACAACAAACACAAACAAACAACAAACACCCAATAAACAGTCCAGGGGTGGGGTGGAGGGACGTGCGTGCGTGGGGTAGGCCAAAACACACAAACACCAACAAACAAACAAAAAGTAGAACTACTAGGACCACTTCTTGCTTTGTGACTAAACAGGTTGTGTCTTGCTCGCAACCTCAATCAACTAGCCAAGTGATCATATGTGACCACTTGGCCTAGCTTGCCGCTGAGCTTTGCTGGTGCTGCCGCGCTTTGTAGGTCAAGTGATCATATATGATCACTTGGCCTAGTTTTCCGCCGAGCTTTGCAGTGTGCTCCGTGCTGACGTCATGGCGGCAGGCTGCCGCGCTTTGCAGGTCAAGTGATCATATATGATCACTTGCCTAGTTTGCTGTGCTCCTCTTTTCTCAAACAGGCTTGCAACTTGCTTTAGCAGAGTTACAGCAATTACTGCTGTAGCCAGCTTTTATGGCGGCTCTAATCGCCAGTAGTAGTACATCCGTCATTGTATATTTAGAGCATTTATATGAAGATAGTGCCGGCCCACACACTAACTCCTCTCCATACTGGTAGATGTACTAAGGTCTGCCTAGCCCTATCTAGTTTGTTTGCCAGAACATTAAAAAATCGCCATTCAGTTGCATAAGGGCACACTTGAAGGCAGATAAACTGGTTAGAATTAAAAAAGTAGAAAAGTATACACATCTTAATACACAGATCAGCCTGCCACATGAACACTGAATCTGTAGTTAACAATCAATCAAGTCTGATACAAACTAAGAACATTTTTACTTGGGAGGAACAGCAAAAAATGTTTCAAATATAAGTTTTTTAGCATACGAATCAGCCGTGTTTACCTCCGCCTTAAGAAATGAACGCCATG
>JAFLJL010003038.1:0-2500 GCA_018398815.1 Conus ventricosus | reverse complement strand
ACATTTGCTTGTTGGTTTAGTCATATCCCATCTGTGCTTCCGAGCTGAATCTTCAAGGTACTGATTCTGTCTTATGTTCCAGTTTGAACTTGTCAGAATGTGAATAACTTCAGATGAAGAAAGAAGGATATCACAATTCAAAACATCAGATTTTATTTCTTGCAGCTTCCTTTGCATAAAAATCAGCTAAATCATTGCCACGTAAACTGGAGTGTCCTGGGACCCATAACAAAGTTACATTGATACCCCGGGTTATTAGCTGATGAATGAGAATGAGATCTCACACACCAAGTCTGAACGACTAGATTTTGATTGACAATGTAAGCCGTAAGCGCTGATTTTGAGTCCGATAGTATAAGTATTTGTCTATGTATAACAGGCATGTCAAGTATAAAATCTAGTGCTTTCAAAATGGCAAATAACTCTGCTGCAAATATAGAACATCCTTTCGTAATATGGTATTTCTTTCTAATGCTAAGCGCTGGATTAACAAAGGAAGCCCCAACATCGGAAGAATCTAAAACAGAACCATCCGTGAAAATGTGTAGATAGGAATCGTATTTCCTATCTATCAAGTCTTTGGCATAGGATGATAGTAACAGAGGATTATCTTTTTTATCAGATCTCCGTAAGTGTAAATGATTTCAGCCTGCTCTGACAACCACGAAGGGTATGAACAACATGGAACCTCGGCAATACCATCAAGAGACAGGTTTCAGTTCTGAAATAATGGGAAACATAACCACCTAGGGACATGTATACCGATTTGTTACGGATCTCTCTTGAAACATACGTACTTCCATCCAGTTCAGTCATTACTGAATTTGGAATGGTTCTAGCTCTCACTGTAAAATTACAGGCGCAACTTAGCTGTGTTCATCTATGGTAACACACCAGCCTCCTTGTACGTCAAATCAATTGAAGCCCATCGGGGAAGTCCTAATGCAATTTTAAAGGCTAACGAGTCAATACTGGTTAGCTTGTGTAAATCTGTCTTTCCAGCTGTAAAAAAACTTCTTGGCCATACGACAGAATTGAACGAACTAGCCCTGAGGCGACATAGACGGACACAACACACACCACACACACACACACACACACACACACACACACACACACACACACACACACACACACACACACTCAGCACACACACACACGCACACACACACGCACACGCACACGCACACACTTTTTCCGGCATTTATGGTCGAGCTCTGATATTGTAAGGTTCTGAAAATTATTGTCTTCTTGTTTATGTCTGTGTCTGACTGTGTCTCTGTCTGTCTGTCTGTCTGCCTCTCTCTCCTCACTCTCTCAACCCCGCCTCTTGTCTCCATATCTGCCTCTTTCTCCTCTCTCCCTTCTTTCCCACTCTCTCTCTCTCTCCACCCCCTTCTCTCTCTCTCTCTCCCCTCTCCCCCCTCCCTCTCCCCCTCCCTTTCCCTTTTCTGTCACTTTCCACATGTCTACAGGATGATGTGCTGGTCCCTGTCTCTTTGTTCTTCTTTCTGTCGCTGTCTTTTTCACTCATTCTGTCAATTTTTCGGAGTCCCTTGCCGTTGACGATAATATGTGACTTTGGACGTTTATTAGAATCACTCTGTCTCTCTGTCTCTGTCTCTCTCTGTCTCTCTCTGTCTCTCTCTCTCTCTCTCTCTCTCTCTCCTCTCTCTCTCTCTCTCTCCTCTCTCTCTCTCTCCCTGCGTGTGCGTGTGCGTCGGTCGTGTGTGTGTGTGTGTGTGCGTGTGCGTGTGCTTGCTTGCTTTTCTCCTTCTGCTTCATGGTTGCTTTCTTGTGCAACAACATTCTTTAAATTATTTCTGTCTGTCTCTCTCTATGTCTCAATCTCTCTTTCGCTTTTTGTCTGCCATTCTCTCCGTCTAAGAGTATACCTCGCTGTCTCTGTCTTTATGTCTCTATCTCTCGTTTTCATTCCCTGTCTTTTATATCTCTGTCTTTCTCGCCTCCCTGTCCATCTCTGTCTCTCTCTCTGTGTTTCTGTTTGTCTGTCTGTCTGTCTCTCTCTCTGTCTCTCTTTCTGTCTCTCTCTGTCTCTGTCTGTCTGTCTGTCTGTCTGTCTGTCTGTCTCTCTCTCTCTCTCTCTCTCTCTCTCTCTCTCTCTCTCTCTCTCTCTCTCTCTCCCCCTTTCTCTCTCGCTGTCTGTCTTTGTCTATGTCTGTCTCCGTGTCCGTCTCTGTCTGTCTGCCCTCTCTCTCTCTCTCTCTCTCTCTCTTCGTCTCTCTCTCTCCTCTCTCTCCTCTCTCTCTCTCTCTCTCTCTCTCCTCTCTCCAGGCTGTTTCCTATTTTTCATTTCTATGTCTCTTGGGTATATTTTTGTCTTTTTTTCTTATTCTGTCCATGTTTTTCTTCCCTCTCAGTTATTTTTTTAAATCGTTTCTCTCTCTCTCTCTCTCTCTCTCTCTCTCACTCCTCTCTCTCTCTCTCTCTCCTCTCTCCTCCCCGCCCCCTCTCTCTTCTCCACCCCCCCTCTCTCTCT
>JAFLJL010003037.1:7500-32081 GCA_018398815.1 Conus ventricosus | reverse complement strand
GACCCCGCCCCTAGAAGATGAAAGGCCCTTTGTGTGGGGGGGAAATAAGCGGAATTTACTGTTCCCAAAATTAATCCATTACTATTGATGCGAATAAAATTCTTACTGTTAAATTTTCCCAGACTAGGTGGGATGAAGTGATTGTGAGGCTCTGGGTTTACTTTCAAAATAGAACTCGCTTCAACTACAGACCCAAACAGAAGGGTTTGTACGATTGGGGGGGCAACGTTAAGAAAATTTCTAAAAAAACTTGAGGGGCAAAAAAATATTTTCTTTACCAATGCAGCATTTTTTAACCTATTGATTATGTAAGGGGGAATAAAAGGGGTGACTTTGGTTTCAAGAACGAAAATGAAGAAGCACTAAAAACATAAAATAGGCGCTGGAGTACTAAGCGGTAAAAAGTATGTGTTAAAATTTGCGTATGGAAATCGCTTTTCCACCCCCTTTAGATTTTGGTTGTTAAAAGCGCATGCCCGTACTTTCAAGGAGTTTTAAAGAAGATTGTCAATGAACTAATTTTTTAATGATACAAAGTGTTATCAGATAACGACGCGAAGCAAAAGTACAGCTTTCTGAATCTCTTTAGAGTTTGGACGGGTTAGAAAACCCTTTTTAGCAAGGCTGTTGGCAACAATATCAGTCAAATTGCAAATATTACAAAAGAGTGATTCCCTTAAAATTTCCCCAGAAGCGGGGAGACACTATAGGGAATTTTTAGTTTTGTGTCGCAGCAAGATCGCTTAAAGGTATTTTTATTGCTGTGCGAAAATGAAGAACCATTTAAAAGGGAAATGAAAAGTTTATTAAACCCAAAAAAACGAAGTACAATGTTCGGGTTTAGGGTAGTCCCAACCAAATTCCTGGGGCTTAAAACCATAGCTTTGATGAATAAGAAAATGTTGGAGGCGGGAGGTGTAGAAAAACCAACGTTTATTGGTT
This sequence comes from Conus ventricosus, assembly GCA_018398815.1. Taxonomy (NCBI): domain Eukaryota; kingdom Metazoa; phylum Mollusca; class Gastropoda; order Neogastropoda; family Conidae; genus Conus; species Conus ventricosus. The sequence continues at coordinate 31,139 of JAFLJL010003037.1, read as the reverse complement.
AAAAATTTACTCTTCACAAAGTTAGGGTTTATGATTATTTAACAAAAAAAATACGGTTTAGGGGTTGACCTAGGGCAACGAGGTAATCAGTTGTGTGGAAAAGGGGGAGGAGAAAGTGAGAGAGGAATAACATTTAAATTGATAAAGAAAAAGAAACGATAAAAACCCCTTTTGTACTTTGTTTTTAAAAATTTTGATGCGCAGCTGAAAATTTAAGATAAAAGATTAAAAGTATACAATATAAATTATTTTTTTTTATAAAAAGAGTCTGTTCAAGTTTATCCAAAAGTCTACAGCACCCGGGGTCGCCCCGAGAAGGGGTAGTGAAACCCCCCAAAATTAAAAAACCCTTTGATTTTAAAAAACATTTAAAAAATGCAAAAAAAAAACAGAGCAAGGGGCCTTTCAAAAAACAGCAAAACCAAAAAGAAGGTTTTGCTGCCTTTAAAGCTGTTTCCTTGAATACTGGTGCATCGACTTTTGCGCTCTTCGGCGGAACGGTGTAGGTCTTTTAGCAAAGGCATAGGCGCACCCGCAGCTTGACCTCTAGGCGGTTTGTCTTTAGATTCTCGGTGTGTGTTCTTTGCCGTAAGTTGCTGTCGGCAGAAAATTAAAACTAAAACTCCAAAGCACAACAGCTATGTTCAGCTAATTACAGCCTAAATTAGCTCGTTCAAATGACAATAAATAAAGCACTAGTTGGACTCAAACATCACGGATGAAGATTATTTAATCGTATAAGGCCGATTTTGATGACTATAAAAGACTAAAGTTTGATCTTCAAAGGAAAGGCGAGGACAACTTTTTTTCAACAGCCAGTACACCGAGCAGATAAAAAAGGATATGTTTAAAAAAAGTAAACGAGACATTAAACTCTGTTTAAACAGCTCGCAATAAACAACGCCATAGGGTGTTTATTACTTTAGTTTATGAGTCCAAGCACAAAAAAGACGTTGATATTTGATTCTGATTATTTTTTTTTTTTTTATTTTATATTAAATATTTGAGTTAGACACAAGAAACTCCATCATGGATAAGAGATATGAAGGACCAGGACGAATTGTTTGAAGCGAATGCTGAGGGAGAGCGTTTGTCAAAAGCTTTAAATGATATTGATCTAGAATGTCTTGATCAACAAACGTACAGGCACATGCGTTGTCATGCTATTTCTCAAGTTCCAGGTAAAACTAACAATGACCCGCCAGTTAAAGTAATGTTAGCTGTTTTATCGACTATATACAATAAATGAGAAATTCTAGAAGTCTGGGTCTCTGACTAAACAACAGGTTACTTCTTTCGCTAAGGACCATAACTCCGGTTGGGGCAGACAAACTGCTTGCACATTTTTTGACGCTGCGCAAAAGAAGCCAAAATAAAGGGTCGGGTTGGGTCAGGGGCGAAGTCTTAGAGTCAGATTAAAACAGGCAAGTATGACCCTTTGTAGGCGGTCTTACATTCCACTACGCCGCATTAGTTCAAAAAGACAGTTTTAAACTAAAAAATTCGACACAATGTTTTTTGTTGGTTCTCGCGGTGCATTACCCCGAAAAAAAACCAGAGAGAGTGTCTAACTACACCCTTACATCAATGTTTTAACTTTATAAATTTCCCTTTTCCTGTTAGCACGGATTCCATTGATCGGTTTGAAAAACAAACAAACCAAACTTTTAATTCTACACATGGGATAGGAAACAAATCTACAACCTATCAATGCCAAAAAACAGTCCAAACGATTCGGCCAACAAAAAATCATTTTTTGATTATTGATGTTTCACACGGGGGCTACCGCTTTCACATTGATACGAACAATGGTAGACAATGCAGCTACTTCAAAAACAAAGAGAAAACAAAATTCTGTGAAAATGTTTAACAAAATCCCATCTTTTCAACCCGCGATGAACATTTTAAAACTTTGTATTGCCGTTGCTGTAAAAAGAACTAATTACGCCCCCAAAGGGGCAGTAAATTTAGTTTAAGAACGGAAAGGCTGCAAAATTCTCCATACGTAGTTTACCAGATTCGAGTCGCTTTTGTTCCTTATAAAGGGGCCCAACCCACAGAAACTCCGAAAACATCTTAAAGAGTAATCTCAGATCTTTTTCATTTGATTCTTATGTAGGTCGGGGGGCCTCATTCAGCACCAAATTTTAATAGAGGACCAATGGGGCTAGAATTTTTTTACGCGACGAAAGTGCTAATGATGTTTAATAATCTAAATTTACTGAAATCATAATGCCCCTGAAAACCAACAACGTATCCTCGCCACTCACGGGAAATTTGGGGTTTTTAGAATCGTGAGGAACCCAAACCCAAAATGTGAAGACCATGATCCATTAGTGGAAAGTCAGAGGAAGCGCGTAAATCAATCTTCAACTAAAGTTTAAACCAAAGACGGGAAAGCTGCTGTATTTTTTCAAAACTTCGATTACGACTCCCATTTATAATAAAAGCAAAACATGCCTTTAAGGTGTCATGAATTGCACAGTCATCAAAAAGTAATGTGTTCACTTTAAATAACATTCTTTTTTGACTCTAGCAGCACATAAATGGGTTCATTAGAGTCACTAGCTATGTCCTTAAAGTCTCCCCAATAACGGAAGAATTTTTTGACCCCCCCTTGTTAAAAAAGGTTTTTTTCCCTTATGAATACAGAACATTGGGGGAAAGGGTTTTGAGAAACACATTTCCCACCAAAGGGGCGCGTTTTTTTTATCTTGAGGAAAGGGGACATCAGTGTTTCAGATTCCCCAAGTCAAGATGCGGGGGCAGAATTTTAGATTGAAAAAGGGGAGATACATGACCCCATTTTAATGGCCGAAAATGTTTTTTGGCAGCTTTGAAAATTACAGAAAACCGCAAAAAATTTTCACCCTGGACCCCGCCATTACATTTCTGCGGGGTGGTGGGTGTTTTCTTAAATTTTAACGATAAGATTGATTTATTGTCGGTTTTACCAATGATTCAGTGTTGAAACGGATTGCGGGGGGGGGAATTAGTATGGCGTCGCATCTTTACTGAAAAGCAAACAACAAATTTTTGGGCACTATGCCCAAAAAAAGGTCTAACTATCTTATTTTTTAGATGAAAAAAATCTTATGGATGGGCAGGGGCGCAACCCTTTCCCGTTCGCAACTTTTTAAAAGTACACAGGCGGGGTCCAATAAATTCAAAAGGGATTAAAGTGGTTGACGTTTAACGCCGATCAACAGCGTGGTTTCATTTAGAAGTGACTTAGAATCCTAATGAACTCCATGACCCGCATAAAGCTACCCTTAGCAGCGAAAATCTAAAGATGGATCCAAGAGAACACCTAAACTTGTGCCCATCTTCGAGGCAAAAAAAAATTTTGTCTGTCATTTCAGACTTCTACAATTTTTTTTAAGACATGGTTAAGTTGGCGCTGTTCATCGTTAATTGCTTTTGATCAAAAGTTTATGAAACCATACTCATGAGAACACTGCTTAGAACTAAATCTACAGGCTTCGGAAAAAAGCTTTTTTAAGCTGAAACAACACGTTTTGGAAAGACTATGGGAATCCCCACAAACCAAAATGTCAGATTTTCACCAAAAGAAACAAGCAATTAAGCTGCTTCAAAACCTAATTATCAGGACTTTAGAAATTTCATGATCGCTTTTGGCATAATGATGAAAAAAAAAAAGCAAAAATTTGGACAAACCTGATTTATTGGGTTTACCGTTTTAGAATTTCAAAGCTTTTAATGTTTGGTTTCTTTGACTCTTTTGCCCCTTTTTCCAAGTCCGAGTACTTTCCAGATCAGATAGTTTTTTTATAGAACCCCATGAAGACATTTTAAAGACAGGAAAACGAATGGTAAAGGAAGCGGGTGGTTTTACATCCGATTACCCCAAAGGACTCGCCTTGCTTCAATTAAATAAGAAGGTTTTTGGGAAAGTGAAGAATTTCTGGGGGGGTGATTAAGAGTTTTTGGTTTAAGGTCAAAAAATACATATTTCGAGCCAGGAGAAAACCATTAAGAAAGCAAAAGGGAAAATCTCGCAGTGTTGTGCTTTGGCATATCCCTGCAACTCAAAGAACATTGTTTGGAAAAAGGCTTTTCATCATGAAACGTAAAACTGCGATCTAAATTTCATGGTAACACACGGGGTACAAAGAATCTTTGATAAAACAAACACAAAAAGGGGTTTTGTTAATCCCGAGTTTTCATATGCATCGGGCACTGGGGACCGCATAAACAGGGGGGTTTTTATTTTCATCACTTTTATTATAAAATCAAACATAGCTTCTCCAATTCATTTAAATCTTTCTCGTTTGCTTGACGCGTTCGAATTTTTTTTTTTATTTAAAAATATTTTTTCCCCCCTTGGGGGTTTGAGTTGTAGGTAAACGGATGTTTGCATGCTTGATTTAACCCCAAAAAGTTTCCCCTTTAAAAGCATTACACGCATGAAAAGATTCCCCTATCATTTTTCAAGGCTCTTCCTTTCCCATTCTTTTTTCGTTCTGCATTTCCCCTTCGGGCTTCCATTTTAAACCAAATTATTTATAAATTAAAAAGCAACGGGAAACGTGTTGGTGGGATTATCTGCATTCTTCCTTCACAAAAGACTTTGGGGGGGGCTTTTTTTGTTTTTTAGTTTCTCGTAAATAATACACGGGGGATTCATTTTTACTTTCTTTTTATTTCATAGGGAAAAACACCCCAACGGTTTTTGCCCTGATGCGAGTGTCCCCTTCTGCTTCCCCCGGTAAAAAAGGTCCTTACTTTAAAAACCAAAATGGTAATGTTTCCCCGGATAAAGTCTCCTTCAAAAACATTTATTTTTTTCTTTTGATTGCTTGTAGGGTTTTTTAGCCCTTTAAATTTCTTCATTTTTCTTTGGGCCCAAAAAACTGGGGCGTCTTTAACCCTTTCTGTTTGCAGATTTGTCAATAAGCCTCTGTGAACGGTGGGAAAAAAGTCTTTCGATAACTGTTTGAAAAGTTTTCAACTAAAGCCTGTGATCTTGAAACTCCTAAAATCCCTCTTTTAAATGGTAATTATTTTTAACAATAATTGATTATTGGGCCCTTTTAAATTTCTTTTCCATCATCGACTGGAATCATCGGGGTTTAAGTTAGGGGCCCCGTTGGGTATTATTGTATGGCAAAAGAAACCAAAGCCCTTTTGTTTAATTTTCCCGCACTTTGTTCTTAAGCTATTCAATGACGTAAGTGCGATTTAAATTTTTTTGTTAATCGTATCAGAGGGAAAATATAAAGGGCCCTTTTGAGGGGTGTCGTTGGGTATTGTGTTACAAAGGGGGGCCTCTGTTTCCCCTAGGCGCGGTAATAAATTTCCCAAAATCGCTTGTTTAGAAAACCCTTTTTTTTTGCGTTTGTTCACTAACCCCCATGTTGGGTTTTGGGTTTTAATTGCCCGTGATTCCCCCCAAATCCTTTTGGTGATAATAGATTTTGTTCATTTTTTTCGCCATATTTATGGCAACAAAATACACGGGGGTCATCCAAAGAAAATAAACCCGATTTCTTGATCTTTTGTTTTTCTGTGGTTGATAAAATCGCTGTTTTTGGGGGGCAATTCTCGCCGGTTCCTGTTACAAATAATATTTTTTTTGCTTGACAAGCTTTAAAGTGTAAGCTGCAGCCCTGTTTTTTCATTTTGTCGTTTAAAACAATTAAATTCTCTGTTTTTCATATGTTCTTGTGCTGGGGGCTAGTTGTAAAAGCTTTTTTTTTTTTCTTCAGTCGTCCCGAGTTTACTAAATGCGTAATTACTTCCTAAAAGCAAAGGCATTCACTACTGCGCGCCTACATCATAAAGTGAAGCCATTTTTTTAAAATGTATTTTTTTTCTTACATTTTTATTTGTCTGGAATTTTTTCCTTTGCTTAACTAGAAAATCTTTCGTAGAAAACAAAGCTGAAATTTACTTTTAGCTTTGCTAAACCCTCAAAGTCTAGTTTGCCAAGTCTTGGCTTTTTTTTTAAAAACTTTTACCAAGATTGTTACCCTTTTTAACCCCCAAATAACGAAAAATGGTATAAAGGGTTTGGCAACTTTTTTTTGGCGTCATTTTTAGAAAAAAAAAATAATTATAATTTAAATAAAAAACATGAACATGATGTTATACACTACGGGGCAGCCTAAACCCCCTGAACTTTTAAATGACAAGTTGATCCCAACTTTATCCCCCAAAAGGGAAGGCTGTTTTCTTGGCAGTTGGGGAAAAAACAAAACCCCCCTCGGAACGAATTCAGATAGAAAGATTCAACAGAGTCGCCGCAAGACATTATAAATATCATAACAGGTAAAGCCACGGGGGTCGAGAAGGGTGAAAAGTGTGGGCAAGGGTTTCTTTTTTTTGTACACAAAAACTATCAGTAATTTGTCCCATTGATTTAAACAAGACTTAGTATGATTTAACGCAAGACCCATTTTTAACAAAGTCATTAGAGTCTTAGGGTGATCTTACTACGTTTTGGGAACTTGTTATCGCCATTAATATGGTTTAAATTAAATTTTTAAATCTATGTTTTTTTCCCTTAAAAAGGAACGAGCCAAAAAATCAGCAGAATCAGGGGGAAAAGAAAAACCAAAAATCAGCAAAAAATCAAAAACACTAAAATCAGGTGGAGACCAGGGAAAAGCTCCTCACCTGGGCTGAAAAAGCGGGAAAAAAAAATTAGCAGGGGGAAAGAAAAAAAAAATTTAAATTTTTAAAAATTAAAAATCATCATGAAAAATAACGCCCCCAACGCCCAAAAAAGTTGATTCAATCCCCTTTAAAAAATCCCCGGATTCAAGGGCCTACAGCACCAAAGTCTTAGGTTATTGAACTTAAAACGTTGCCGTTTTTTTTCGCCCTTGCTGTTGGGGGGGGCGGTTATTACATTAAAATATATACCAATGGCAACAGAAACAAAAGCAACAAAAAAATCGAACACTAAATACAAAGACAACAGCCGCCGAACCCTAAAAAACAAAAAAACATTTTTATCCTTTCAATGGAATAAAATTTTAAGAACTTAATTTTTAAATTTTTTTAATAAAAATTGATCTGGCGTATTATAAAAGATAAAGTCAAAAAAAAGACGGAGTCTATAAAAGACATTTTCCATAGACCAAATTGTAACAAGCTTGCTTTGGGTGAAAAACTTTATTAAAAATCTATTGACCGATCTCGCGCAGAACGCCCGGGAAGTTTTTCCATGATGACGCTTTTTTTGAGGCGGTGTGTACTTTTTGACATTACTATTTAAGACAAAAAAAAAGAATGTATTTTTTTTTTTTTGACAAAAAAATTGAATAAAAACTTGGGTTTTATTTGGGATGACGTTATGAAACTTAGGTTAATTTGGGGGACTTGGGATGATTTAGGACGACTTCAGTTAAAAACTTTAAAAAGGGCTTTGGGGTGCTTGGGGATGACTTTAAGGGTGATTAGGACAATTTGGGAAAGACTTGAGTAAGAATTGAGGTGATTAGAAGGGCTGGGTAACTTCAGTTAAAAACTTGTGGATGACTTGATGGCGTGCGTGGGGTGGGGGTGGGGGTGGGGGGGCGGGTGCGTGGGGGGGGGGTGGGGGGGCGGCGTGCGGGGGGGGGGGGGGGGTGGGGGGGGTCGTGGTAGGGGAGGGGGCAAAACACAACACACAAACAAAAAACAAAACAAAACAAACAAACAAAAAAACAAACAAACACACAAAAGAAGGACAGTGCTTGTGGGAAAAATGAAGGGGGGCTTTTTTTTGTTCACACTTAAGTCAAATTCCCAAAAAGCCCCCGAAAGCACCTATCAAATCCTGAATCAAAAATCACAGGGTCGTTTCGTTCTATCGGCGGGGCCCCCCCGAAGGCGCCAAAAAGGAGGGTGCAGGGGGTTTTAAGCAGGGTTTTTAGTAAAATTTTTTGCCAGGGGGTTACGCTAACCCTTCTATTTTTAGAACCCTCATACTACGTCAGTATCAACCCCACGCAGCCTGCACCTGTTAGGTTTCCCTGGGCCTCAACGCCGCCCTTCGCTGCTAGCCAGGGGTTACGCTAACCCTTTCTTTTTTTAGAAAAACCCGTACAGTGTTTAGAAAATTGAAGAATGGTTATATATACTGTTTCTGTTTTAGAAACCCCGTCACAGTATTTAGAAAATTTCCTTTAACCTTACTTTATTGGGAAGCTTGGGCTGATCTTTTTTTGGGAGTGTAAGAGGGGGTGCCAATACTCCTTTAAAAACAGGGGCTTGCAACTGGGGTAATCTGTTTTAAAATTGCCAAAAATATCCCCTGGGGAAAACCGACAGTGAAAAATGTGGGTTTCCATAAAGGATCTTTGCAATAGCACCAATTTTCGCCATGATCTCAAATAATCACATTTCTCTTTGGCCCTTGTGCCCATTTTGAGCAATTTTACCTTTTCCTTTGCTCATCAAACCATTTTTTTGCACAGGGTTAAAAAGTTCCCAAAAAGGATGTAAAACATATCGTTTGGGCATCCGTTTCTTTACATTTTTTAACCTTTTTGAACCTTGCCACAATTTCTTTTTTACAAAAGTTTCTGCAAAAAAGGTTTTTTAGAAAAGTTTCTCTTGAAATCGTTGATTAAATCTGCTTTTTTTGTGCAAGATATTATGCATCATGTTGGGCCCTCTCTTTCCGCTTTTTTTTTTTCCCCCTTTTTTTTAAACAATTTTAAAAGAGATTTTTTTGGGGTGTTTTGGGAGTTTTTGTGGCCTTCTCTCTCGCTTTACGGGCCCCTTCAATCATTTTTTCAAAAACTTATTTTTCTTTAAAGCATTCTTTTCTTCCTCTGTCAAAAATTCCCTTGGTGTTGGCGGCGGTAATGGGAGATTTTTTGGTTGTTGGGAAAAATTTTATGTTCCATGTTTCCAACCCAAATTTTTTAAACTATAAAGCGTTGAAAAGGTATTTGTGATTCAAGAACTTTTTCTAACTTAGAATCCACACTGTCTTCTGAAACTGCAGCTATATTTTGTGCCATATGCAAACACTTCTCTCGCAGAAAAAGCACCGTCTTCACACCACCACAGCACTGGGAGAAATGAACAACACAAGTGCTGGGCGGAAATGTCGTCACTACTAATCAGCTGATTCTATCTAGTCTTGTGATTGGCCGGCCGTGACATCAGCCCATCGCGTGATCCGAAAATTGTCATGTCCGGCCACGTAGTAAGTAATCGGATAGTGCAGAGTCTTAGGTAGGCCGGCAACTAGCAATTAAAGGCTTACCTGCCCCCACCGTTTGTATATGGGCGCGTTCAGCCACGGCTGCTTTTCCCCTACGTTACTCTATGGGGCGTGTTCAGCCGCGGCTGCTTTTCCCCTACGTTACTCTCTGAAAAGTTTGTAGATAATCGTTATTTTTTGGTTATTGAAGTGTTACTTGTCAGAGAACGGGAAAAGCTCATTCTGGAGTCACCCGCCCGAAAACTGGTTTGAGGGCGGGTGAGCCAGAATGAGCTTTTCCCCGTTCTCTAGGTTTGTTGATTGACCAGGGCTGAAGAGGGGGGAGGGGAGGAGAGGGGAGGGAGGGCAGACAAATAGGGGAGGAGGAGGAGGACCGCTTGAGGGGTAGGAAAAGAGGGCGGGGGTGTAGGTGGGAATGAGAGATGGACAGAGACAGACAGGGAGACAGACCGGCAGGCAGACACAGAGACACAGGCGTTCACACTAGGAGGGGGGGAGGAGAGAGAGAGAGAGAGAGAGAGAGAGAGAGGAGAGAGAGAGAGAGAGAGAGAGAGAGAGACAGACAGACAGACGGACGGACGGACGGACGGACGGACAGAAAGATAGAGACAGACAGACAGACAGACAAAGACATAGAAAAATAGAGAGAGAAGAGAAAAGAGGAAGACACAAACCAAGAAAAGACAAAAACGAATGAGTATGAGATGCAGGGGTGGGGGTGGGGGGTGCACAGCGAAAGAGAGGGAGGGCGGGAGTGAGAGAGCACGAAGAGAGAGAGAGAGAGAGAGAGAGAGAGAGAGAGAGAGAGAGAGAGAGAGAGAGAGAGAGAGAGAGAGAGAGAACGAACGAACGAACCAATCTTTTTAATGAGGGATAAATAATAAGCACAATACAGGCTTTTTTACATCTTGCCCTCGATGAAGCAGAAAAAAATGAGAGAGAGAGAGAGAGAGAGAGAGAGAGAGAGAGGAGAGGAGAGAGAGAGAGAGAGAGAGAGGATCGAGGGAGATGGCAGAGGGGCGGGGTGGAGACAGACAGACAGACGGACGGACGGACGGACGGACGGACAGACAGACGGACGGACGAACAGATAAGAGGCAGAGACACAGCGAGAGAATGTCTGTACATACAGAAGCGAAGCAAGTAGCTGCCAGAGAAAGGCTGATTACCAGGAGCATCAAGTCTGGCTGGTAAAAACCTAGCCACCATGTAACCCGTCATCCGCTCACCTACCCGGCCATCAGTCAGCCAACTGGCCAACCAGCCAACTAGCCAACCTGCCACTAGCCAACCAGCCAACTGGGCAGACGATCCCACACAAACATAGACAGACGGTCCTGCAAGACTCCACACATTCATCGAACGGAGAGAGAGAGAGAGAGAGAGAGAGAGAGAGAGAGAAGAGAGAGAGAGAGAGAGAGAGAGAGAGAGAGAGAGAGAGGAGAGAGAGGAGAGAGAGAGAGAGAAGACATACGACATAAATGGTTAATCGTTTAGCATCTAGGCCTTAACAAATTGCTGAACAGTAATAATGAATTAGTCAAAGACATTTAAAGAAGAAAACAAAATGAAACAAGCGTACACTTTCACGCTGCAAAAGAGGCAAACAACATAAACCAGCTCAGAACCAAGGACACACAAAGTTATAAATCATACCTCGGGTATCGAGAGAGAGAGAGAGAGAGAGAGAGAGAGGAGAGAGAGAGAGAGGAGAGAGAGAGAGAGACAGACAGACAGACAGACAGACAGACAGAGACAGAGAGAGAAACAGAGACAGAGAGAGAGAGAGAGAACAGAGACAGAGAGACAGAGAGACAGAGAAAAACAGAGAGAGAGAGGGGGGTGGGTAGGGAGACATACTGTTCAGAGAGAGATCATCATTCTGTGCTTTTCGGCGAAACTTTTTTTTTTAATGCAGGAAGGACGATTTGAGGGAGTGTACTCCTCTCTGCTTCTGTCGAAGTGATTGTCATCAGCAAGCAGCTGGCCTGTTTTGTGCGCTTCGTGGTTCAGATGCTAGAGGAAAGAACTGGGTATCACACGTGCGTGTCTGTTTGTAGGGCAATGGTGCTGGCGCTGCTCTGTGGTTAAATCAAGGTGTGGGGATATGAAAATGGCTTGAGAGCCATGTTTCCTCAAAAGTGTGATTCACTGTAGATGGCAAACCTGGAACAATACAGGTTAAAAAAAAAAAAAACTTCATTTGTAAGGAACTTTTAGGTGATACCCATGACGTTATGTAAATATTTGTAAATAAGTCTAGCTCGACCCAAAACTGAAATGTATAATGAACTAGGTTTTAGACTGAGTATATCTGATTGAAGTGTACATCGTTTTAGGAATTAATCTAAAAAGAAAATAAAAAAAGGACTGCGATCTAATGCGTACGTACGTACGCCAGATGTCTAAAGAAGATGACATACGTTTCTCTCTCTGTGGCCAAGGGTTTGGGGGGGGGGGGGGGGGGGGGGGGGGGGGAACAAGAGAAAAAAAATTGGAAATAATCGAGATAATTGTTTATCTAAACTGAGTTTATTGGTGGCGTGCACTAAATAAACCTGAGGTTACGCGCAAATTTTGGTTGTTTCTGTGTAAGGCTTTCAAATATAGAGAAATAGCTACTTAAAAGTGTTGCATGATCTGATTGGTATAGCCATTGTTACAGTAGTCCTTTTGCATGGTATAATGGAACGTTATGTATTAATACGTTTACTCTTTCATGAGGAGCTGAGGCCTATAGAAATGGAGTATCATTCATTCATTAATCCATCCATTCTCTCTCTGTCTGTGTCTGTCCTGTCTGTCTGTCTGTCTGTCTTCTGTCTCTCTCTCTCTCTCTCCTCTCTCTCTCTTCCTCCTTCTCTCTCTCTCTCCTCTCATTCACTCTCTGTCTGTCCCCTTCCTTCACATCCCCCCTCCCCCCCTTTCCCTCTTTCCCCCTCCAGACTCAGCAGTAATGGGAATGAAACACTAGGGGGGACAACTTATGGACAGTCTGCTCTTGACAGCTGGGACCACTGGCTTCCTTTGTCGTGGATTCTGTCTGTCTTCTTTGGTTGGTTGCTTTGTTTCTTTGTTGACTTTTTTTTCTCCAAGTTCCAACTCTCTCCATCCACTCTCTCCAATTCCTCCTCCAGCCATCATCCTCTACCGTCCCCACCCCCACCCCTTCCCCCCATCTCCCTCCACCAATGAGAATCAGGGGGATTCCCCCTCATCCCCCCCCCTCTCTCTCTCTCTCTCTCTTTGTTGACAGTCCCTTCCCCGCCCTCCCTCTCCATCGCCCCCACTATCATCTACACATGCATCAATTCTGATATACTAACGACGTACAAACACACACACACACACACACACACACACACACACACACACACACACACACACACACACACACCAAACACACACATACACGGACGCGCGCGCGCGCGCAAGCACACACACACGTACACTCAACACACTATCACACACACACCACACACACACACACACACACACACACACACACACACCACTCCACACACACAACACCACCACACACACACACACACACACACACACACACACTCACTATTCACACACACCACACACACACACCACACAACACACACACACACACACACACCATCATTCACACTCACACACACACACACACACACACACACACACACACTCACTCATCACACCACACACACATCACACACCACACACACACACACACACTCACTCATTCACACACACACACACACACCACACATCACACACACACACACACACACACACACACACACACACACACACACACACACTCACTCATTCACACACCACACACCACACACACACACACACACACACACACACACACACACACACACACACACACACACTGGGTCCTTTCAAAGACTGTGAAGAAGATTTAATCAGATCGATGAGACTGAATCAATAGAATTTGTTGTCTTTTAGAGTCAGTTTGGAGAGGAGAGAGAGAGGGAGTGGGGAGGAGGGGGAGGTGGGTGGCTGGGAGGGGATGGGAACGGAGGGATGGGGGGGGGGGGGGAGACAGACAGTTTGTCAGTCAGACACTGAGGAACAGACAGAAAAAGCAAACCAACACACACAAAGAAAGAGAGAGACAGAGAGACAGACAGAGAGAGACGGACAGACAGACAGACAGGCAGGCAGGCAGACAGACAGAGAAAGAGAGAGAGAGAAAGAGAGAGAGAGAGAGAGAGGAGAGAGAGAGAGAGAGAGACAGAGAGACAGAGAGAGAGAGAGACAAACAGATAGAGACAGACAGAGAAAGAGAGGACAGACTAGACAGACAGACCCAGAGAGGAGAGGGAGACATGGGTGAGATAGACATAAAGATGAGAGACAGACAGACAGACAAACAAACATTGCGTGTGCGTACACGTTTGTATTTCTGTCTGTCTGTCTGTCTGTTTGTCTGTCTGCCTCTCCGTCTGTCTGTCTGCCTGTTTGCCTACACACGCACGCGTGCATGCGTACGTTTGTGCGCGGATACCTCAGTACTCAGTCTGAGCAGCTTCCGGTTCATCAAGGAAAGAGTCACTGCGAGCGGCCGGGCTATTCCATATGCGCGGCACCTCATCAGCTCAGAAAGCACGATGCGCAGGGATCACTGTGACATTCATTCATAAGCTCGGTTCATTTTCATTAAGAAAATGACGCAAGCGATACATGACGTCTATTCGCTCTGCGCTGGATTAATATTTCTATGTCCAAACGACAAAACTAATTGTTAGTTTTTGCTTCACGGCAGTACGTTTATAATTTCAAGCGTCATGCAGACTTGCATTTGTATTAATAATAAAATAATTTACTATTGTAGGGCATCGAAAACCGTCGTACTGACCAATCGCGACTGTCCAAGTGGTCAGCGTGTCTCTGTCCGCGCATGTGCAGTAAATAGTAACCGTTGAATCCTGCCATCTTTGATCAGCCCGGACGTCGTGGAATTGGCTCCGTAGAAAAGGTCTAAAAGTTCGAGAGCAAGTAACCTTTTGAAGACATCAGTCTAGGCCTGACTGAAGGGGCACCACAGAGCATTCGACAGCACCCGCAACTTTTTTCGGGGAAAGCTGAACGAGTCTCATCGTTCCGTGGGCGAGTCGAAAACTGTGGGCACTAAGGCTGCGTTGAGGTAAATAGGTCTAAATCATTTTTTTCGTATAGAGCAACAAAATCTATTTCAACATAATCGCATTAAGGCACATTTACCAGTTCAATAATATTTTATGCGCGCGATCATTTAATATGCTCTGAATTAAATATTTCAGGTTTACCGGTCAACACGTATGATTGATCGTAGAGCTGTCATCTTCATCTGTTTGCTCTCATCATATGGTGTTGCCATGTACTAATCCATATTATGTAAATTCTATTTCAGCTCACCGTTGTATGCAACCATATTTAGAAGATGTGATATTTGTGTGAATGCAGATTTATTATTTAAAGAATCGTAAACGAGTTCAAGTTATGAACGAAGCATTGTCGTGGATCTAAGTGATCTGTATAATATGAAGATTAACGCCATTTGATTTAATCCATTCAAGGATTAAATATAATTGTAATTCATCAAGCACTAAGCCTTGGCGAATAACTCAGTCAAGGCAGATTGGAATATTCGTATACATTTTTCCTTCTTTGTTGATGAGCTTCATCGTAAAGCGATTTTTGAAGGAAATCAATTGTAAATGATAGAGCAAGCTAGTGCAATTGTAAAGTGTGTTTAGAACGTGTGATGGATGGAATAGTGATGTGCCACCATAGTGCAAGATCTAAGACAATTGTTATCTTGCAGGTCTGGTTTCATCTTACACCCGTTTATTCCTACTCCTGTTTTACACCACTCCTCTTCATCTTCACCTTCGGCACACGTCTTTATCCCGCTACATCCTTCGTCGGGAGGAACGTGCTGGTGTGTCGACCTTACCGAGATCTGGAAGAGAACTGTGAACGTCAGCGGAACTCCGGAACGCTACACAATTCCGTGAAGCTGAGTGACAATCACATAAACACATCCCTCCATATCCAAGCACGCCATAACACACATCAGACATTTTTCTTACATATATATCATCTTGTGCATGACTACATTTTTTTTGTGTGTATCCTCCGGAAGATATTTTTGTAGCACGAGCGGACAGTCTATATTCGTGCTACTGCAAGAAGTGAAGGGAAGAAGGACAGAGACTTTGTTGTTATTGGTATATGTGCATGATTTATTTCTTTTGTATGTGATTCATTTCATAGGCAACAAACGGACATCAACATACAAAGCAACCATACGACATATTCACCGCAGATCATCATCATCTTTATTCATACTTAATTAAATTCAGTTGTTGAATCAAAGATCAAACCTCTTGATTACATCTGTGGAAAGAAAGTGAAGGGTGTGGACGAAAGCTTGACTTTCCTACTACGGTCTATCGTTCTCGCCTGAGCATTCAACCATCATTTATGAATGGGGTCTTAATAAAAACGTCACAATCACACAGCTCAACAACAGCCAAGAGGAGAAACAGTCTGGAGGCGGCTGCAGAGAGAGAGAAGAGAGAGAGAGGAGAGGGGGGGGGGGAAGGGGAAGGAGAGAGAGAGAGAGAGAGAGATGGAGGGAGGAAGAGAGAGAGAGAGACGAGAGGGAGGGAGAGAGAGAGAGGGAGAGAGAGAGAGGAGGAGAAGGAGAGGAGAGAGAGAGGGAGCGAGAGAGAGGAGAGGAGAGAAGAGAGAGGAGAGAGAGGAGAGAAGAGGAGAGGGGATGAGGAGAGAGAGAGAGGGAGCGGAGGGAGAGAGAGAGGGAGCGAGAGAGAGAGAGAGAGAAGGAGAAGGAGAGAGATAGAGAGAGAGGGAGGAGAGAGAGAAGAGAGAGAGAGAGAGAGAGAGAGAGAGAGAGAGAGAGAGAGAGAGAGAGAGAGAGAGAGGAGAGAGAGAGCGAGGGGAGGGAGAGAGAGGGGGAGAGAGAGAGAAAGAAAGAGAACAGAGAGAGAGGGAGAGGAGGGAGAGAGAGGAGAGAGGGGAGAGAGAGAGAGAGAAAGAGAAAGAGAAGAGAGAGAGGGGAGAGGGGAGGAGAGAGAGAGAAGAGGAGAGAGAGAGGGGGAGAGAAAGAGAGAGAGAAGACAGAGAGAGTGAGGGAGAGGAGAGACAGAGAGAGAGAGAGAGAGAGGAGAGAGAGAGAGAGAGAGAGAGAGAGAGAGAGACAGCGGCACCAGAACGGGGGATTTGGCATGCCGATGCCAGACTGTGACACTGACTTGACGCGCTGGTCAGACCTTGCGCGAGCCTTTCTGATGACCGGTGTGTGCCGATAGCTCTGCTCTTTTACGTAGGATAATTGTGTGTGTGTGTGTGTGTGTGTGTGTGTGTGTGTGTGGTGGTGCGTGCGTGCGTGCGTGCGTGCGTGCGTGCGTGCGTGTGCGTGTGTGTGTGTGTGTGTGTGTGTGTGTGTGTGTGTTGGGGCGCGCGCATCCTTATCTAGAGTGAGAGTGCTTGAAATAGGCAATGCCACACACACACACAAAAATAATAATAATGATAATAAAATGAAACAAATCTTAAAATAAATATTAGCGAACCGCCAAGAGAAACGTGGATAAACGAGTCACAAGACAAAACACGAAGCGTTTCGACCTCTTAGGTCTTCTTCAGGCAAGACACAAACAACTAGGACAATGAAAATAAAATACAGAATAAAAAGGTTGATGTGCTGAGACTAATACCGTGATACAGACAGGAGGTAAGGGAGACACAAAGAGAAAGAGGTTGTACATTCGGCACGCCATGAGGCAGTCTGGGTATATACCGTGATACAGACAGGGAGGTAAGGGATGCGAATGCGAATGCGAATGCGAATATTTATTCAGATTAAGGCCATAGCCCATACTGAAGGGGTGGTACCCGCAATATATACAATATCAATTACTGAAATGAGGAAAGTGACAAGAGAAAGCAAGTACATATGCATCATACAATGTTATTAGGAATACACAGTACGTAACCTCTTTTGTGCTTCATAAATGTACATAGCAAGGTTAAAGAGAATGACTTCATTTTTTTGACGCCAGGAGTAAATTAACTCTGAAAATACAAGGGTCAGAATAAAACTTTGGCTTTATGAATTTTATCCTGAGGTCATGAAAAGCAGGACAGCAAAAAAGGAAATGGATTTCATCTTCCTTGGCCAGGTTACATAAACGACATGTCAGTTCATTATCACTCACAGCACTGTATCTGAAACGGTGACACGCTATATCAGAACACCAAATCTAAACTTACTTAGCGCACTCGTACTCTTAATATATCTGTTCATATCCATTTTAATGTATGGCTCTATCACATTAGTTGTTTTAAAGAGTCTGTACTGCGCAAATCTGTCACTGCTATAAATATGATCATGCCAGTCCTGCCATCTGCAGTCAATAATTCTTTGTTTAAAACATTTCAAGAACCCTACAATATTTTCAACACCCTGGTTATCCCAAACATAAGCAAAGCCATATGAATTTAAACAGTGACGAACATTGGTAGCCCATGTCTTCTTGCCATTTGAATCCAAATTTCTCAATATCTTATAAGCTTTAAAAGGTATTTTAATTTCGTCCATTCTTGTTATTTTCAACCAGTATTTAATGCATTTCAAAAACGAATTAACATAAATCGGATATCTTCCCAGATCACCATATACTAAATCATTCGGTGTTCGATTATCTACATTCAAAAATTTTTTCATGGCATACAAATGCACATTTTCAATTACGACGCTTTTCTCAAGTGCCCAAATTTCTGCTCCATATTGTAAGGGGAGGTAAGGGAGACACAAAGAGAAAGAGATTGTACATTCGGCACGCCATGAGGCAGTCTGGGTATATACCGTGATACAGACAGGGAGGTAAGGGAGACACAAAGAGAAAGAGGTTGTACATTCGGCACGCCATGAGGCAGTCTGGGTATATACCGTGATACAGACAGGGAGGTAAGGGAGACACAAAGAGAAAGAGGTTGAACATTCGGCACGCCATGAGGCAGTCTGGGTATATACCGTGATACAGACAGGGAGGTAAGGGAGACACAAAGAGAAAGAGATTGTACATTCGGCACGCCATGAGGCAGTCAGAGTATATACCGTGATACAGACAGGGAGGTAAGGGAGACACAGAGAGAAAGAGATTGTACATTCGGCACGCCATGAGGCAGTCTGGGTATATACCGTGATACAGACAGGGAGGTAAGGGAGACACAAAGAGAAAGAGATTGTACATTCGGCACGCCATGAGGCAGTGAGAGTATATAAACAGAGAGGAGCAGGATAATACGTGCATGCGCTCTCGCGCGCACACACATACACGGACATATACTCACGCGCACGCACGCACGCATGCACACACATAGACACACAGACACACACACACACACACATGCACATGCAAACACATACAGTGAGAGAGAGAGAGAGAGAGAGAGAGAGAGGAGAGAGAGAGAGGAGAGAGAGAGAGAGAGAGAGGGGGGGGGGGGAGAGGCAGACAGACAGGAATAGACAGAGATAGAGGATGGAGGCGACAAAGAGATGACAGAATGAGACAGACAGAGAGATAGACAGACACAGACAGAGACAGAGAGAGTGGAGAGAGGCAAAGAGACAGACAGAAAGAGAGAGAGAGAGAAGAGAGAGAGAGAGGGAGAGAGAGGGAAGAGAGAGAGAGAGATGGAGAGAGAGGAGAGAGAGAGAGAGAGTGGGAAGAGAGGCAGGGGAAGGGGGAAAGGGGGTGGATGAGGGGGGTGTGGGGGGGTAGGTTTTGGGAATGGCTGATGGGGGTGGGGGGTGGGGAGGGCGACCGATTGATCGACAGGCAGACAAGGATTGAAGCAGACTCGGAGAAAAACCGGACAGAAGTGAGGGGTGGGTGGGGAAGAACTGGAGGGGGAGGAGCGGAGGGAGGGGAGGGGTGAGTGGTTATCGTGTTTCCAAACGCGTGAAAGGCCACGGTCATTGATTTCACTTCGGAAACTCCTACCCTTTCAAAACTGCCGCTCTCAATGACGTCATTTGAAAGAAAATGATTCACTTACCACTGCCTTAACAGTGTGCTCAAAGACTGAGAGAGAGAGAGAGAGAGAGAGGAGAGAGAGAGAGAGGACAGACAGACAGACAGACAGACAGACAGCGAGAGAGAGACAGAGAGAGAGAGAGAGAGAGAGAGAGAGGAGAGAGAGAGAGAGAGAGAGAGAGAGAGAGAGAGAAATTGAGAGACACAGAGACAGAGAGACAGACAGAGAGAGGAGGGAAGAGGTGTGTAAAAAGAGGGGTACAAGATGTGTGTGTGTGTGTGTGTGGTGTGTGTGTGTGTGTGTGTGTGTGTGTGCAGAATAATGAAAGAGAAAGAGGGGAAGGGGGAGGGAGGGGGGGGGGGCTGGAAGCATGGAACGAAAGAGGGGAGGACAGATGTGTGGGGTAGGGACAGAAAAAAACATATATAGTGTGGGCAGAGAGAGAAGAGCGAGAGAGAGAGAGAGAGGGGAGAGAGAGAGAGAGAGAGAGAGAGAGAGCGAGAGAGAGAGAGAGAGAGAAGAGAGAGAGAGAGAGAGGAGAGAGAGAGAGAGAGAGAGAGAGAGAGAGAGAGAGAGAGAGAACTCTCGGAACTCGGAAATTTTAATTGCAAAGGCCACCGACCTATCTGCAATGAGGTCAAGAAACAAAAATGAAATGAAATCACACACACTGACGCTGTAGCATTTCTACTGATCACGCTCATTTACAAAACTTGCTCACACCAACTGTATAATCGTAAATTGTGTATACCGAAAGAGATGAGAAGAAAAGACAGAGAGAGAGAGAGAGAAGAGAAAGAGAAGACAGAGACAGAGAGAGAGAGAGAGAGAGAGAGAGAGAGGAGAGAGAGAGAGAGGAGAGAGAGAAGAGAAGAGAAGACAGAGAGAGAGAGAGAGAGAGAGAAGAGAGAGAGAGAGAGAGAGAGAGAGAGAGAAGAGAAGACAGAGAGAGAGAGAGAGAAAGAGAGGAGAGAGAGAGAGATTGAGAGACAGAGAGTGAGAGAGAGAGGAGAGACAGACAGACAGACAGAGACAGAGACAGAGTCAGAGAGATGGAAGGGACGAAAACAGAGAGATGGGGTGGGGAATTTTTCAGCGAGAGTTGAAAAGGGGATATTGCAATGAAAAATCCAATGACAAAACCTTTATTTTCCTTTTTTAATTCATTTCTTTTTGACTTATACTGTATAGCAATGCAGCTCTTCAAAAAGGGGAGTTTCATGCAAATCTTTATAGCACTCCCTACAATTGAAATCATTCTGAAAACACCCCAACACACAAACCGCGCGCGCGCGGGGCGCGCGCCACTCTTTCCCCCCCCCCCCCCTTTTGGGTTTTGGGGAAAAATTAAAGTAGGGAAGGGTTTGGAGGGGGACCCGGGGTTTTGTTGTGTGTGTTTGGGTGTGGGTGGGGTTTTTGTGTGGTGTGTGTGGGTTATGCGTCTGCGGGCGTGCGTGGCCCCGCGCGCGCGCGTTGGGGCTTTGGCCCCGCGCGCGCGCCGCGCGCGCGCGTGTGTGTGTGGGGTGGGGGGGGGGGGGGGGGGGGGGCCGGGAGGGTGAGTAGGATGAGAGCGGAGTCCCCACAAACTCTTCTTTTTTAATTCCTTTTTTTTCAGAAAATACTTTAAATGTGGATATTTCTTTTCAACAAAACGTGCAACATGGCGATTTTTGTGGGAAAAAAAGTACAGAAGAAACCCAAGAAGAAGAAGGGCAGCAGCAGGGGGGGTGAGACCCTAAAGTCCTGTCCTCAACTCCCCCCAACCCCCGGGGCCGGTCAGCAGTCCTGTCCTCAGCTGCCCAACCACCAGCTGGCAGCAGCCCTGTCCTCAGCTGCCCAACCGGCCAGCGGGCCAGCAGTCCGCCCCAAACTCCCCCAACCACCCGGGCCCTGGCAGCAGTCCTTTTCCCAAAGCTCCCCAAACCCCAAGCCAGCGGGGCACGTCCTTCCTCAGCCCCCAAACCAGCCACGGCAGCAGCCCCTGTCCCAGCTCCCCCAACCAGCCACGGGCCCGAAAGCCCCTGCCCTCAGCTCCCCAAAACCAGCCAGCGGGCCAGCCCCTGTCCTCAGCTGCCCAACCAGCCAGCTGGCAGCATCCTGTCCTCAATTTGCCCAACCACCGCGGGCAGCAGTCCTGCCCCTCGCTGCCCAACCAGCCAGCGGGCAGCACCCCTGTCCTCACCCCCCCCAAACCACCCCACTGGCAGAAAGTCCTGTCCTCACTGCCCAACCCCCGCGGGCAGCAGTCCTGTCCTCAACTGCCCAAAAAAGCCACTGGAAAGCAGCCCTGTCCTCAGCTGCCCCAACCGACAGCGGGCAGCAGTCCTGTCCTAAAATCCCCAAACCGCCACGGGCAAAATCCTGTCCTCAACTGCCCAAACCCAGACGCTGGCAGAAACCTTTTCCCCAAAACTCCCAAACCCCACCACTGGCAGCAGCCTGCCCTCAGCTCCCAACCAGCCAGCGGGGAGCAGTCCTGTCCTCACGGGCCCAAACCCAAGCCCGCGGGCCCGCAGTCCTGTCCTCAACTGCCCAACCAGCCACGGAAAGCAGCCCTTTCCCCTAAACCTGTCCAACCAACCACTGGCAGCAGTCCGGGCCTCACTGCCCAACCAACCAGCTGGCAGCAGTCCTGCCTCAGCTCCCCAACCAAAGCCACGGGGGAAGCAGTCCGGCCTCGGGCCCCCAAACCCCGCCAGTTGGGACATCCTGCCCTTTCAGCTGCCCAACCAGCCACTGGCAGCATCCTGTCCTCAACTGCCCAACCAGACAGCGGGGAGCATCCTGCCTCAAACTGCCCAAAACCAACAGTTTGGGACGGGTCCTCCCCCTCAACTCCCCCAACCAGCCAGCTGGAAAGCAGTCCTCCCCACCAGCCGGGGCCCCTGTTTTTTCTATAATGCAAGGGCTCTCTCTCTCTCTCTTTTCCCCTCTCTTCCCCCTTTTTCTATCTCCCTCCTCTTTTTTCTCTCTTCCTCTCTCTCTTTTTCTCTCCCCTCCCCTCTCTTTCTTTTCTCTCCCTCTCCCCATTCCTCTCTCATCTCTCTCTCTCCCCTCTCTCTTTCTTTGGGTCTCTTTTCCTCTTTTCTCCTTTTCTCTCTTTCTATCTCTCGTTTTTCCTCCCCTTCTTTTCCCCCCTTTCCCCTTCCTCTCCCCCCCCTCTCCCGGGGGGTTCCCCCTCCCCCCCCCCCCCCCCCCCCCCCCCCCCGGGGGGGGGGGAAAATTAATTGTGGGGGGAAAAAAAAGGGGTTAAAAAATTTTGGGGGGGAAAAATTTTGGGGGTTTTTTTTTTTTTTTTTTTTTGGGGTTTTTTTTTTTTTTTTTTGGGGGGGGGTGGGTGGGGGAAGGGGAAAGGGAATTTTTTTTTTTTATTTAAAAAAAGGTGTTATTTGTTTTCATCATAAACCCATCACCACATCCCAATTTTCTTCCCCCCTTTGGCCTTTTTTTTCTTACCTCCCGATTGTTTTCCCTCCCCTTTCCCCTTCCCCCCCTTCCCCCCCTTCCCCCTTTTTCCTCCCCACCTTTTCCCTCCCGTTTTCGCCTGTCTTTTTTGCTTTCCCCTTTCCGTCTGTCTGTCGTCTGTCTGGCTCCTCCCCGACGCCTCGCCCTCAAATCGGGAAAAGGGAGTTTAAAATGCTTCCAAACAGCCCTTTTTCAGCGGGTTTCGGGTATCTCTTTTCGGTTTTTTTGGCCGAGGCCCCCCTTTTTTCTGCTCCTGTCTGTCTTTTCTTTTCTTCTAAACTCTTTTCTCTCTCCCTCTCTCTCCCCTTTTTCCCCCCCTCTTCCCCTCCCCTCTCTCTTCCCCTCTTCCCCCCCCTCTCCCCTCTGTGGGGCGCGTGTGTGTGGGGGGTGGTGTGTGTGGTGTGTGGGGTGTTTTTGTGTGTGTGTGTTTCCCATACCCCCTTTTCATAAGGGGCAAGGCCCTTTATAGGGAAATAAACCCTTTTAAATTTTCCTGAGTTCTCTCCCCTTTTCTCTCTCTCTCTCTCTCTCCTCCTTTTTTCTTTCCCCTTTTCTCTCCCCCCCTTTCCTTTTCCTCTCCTCTCTCTCTCTCCCCCTTCTATCTATCTTCTTCTTAAATTTTTTTTTTAAAAGTTCAAATCTTTGCTAATCATTACTAAAAGGGACTGAAAAATTTGTTTAACCTGCACTTTTTTTCCCCCCACTACTTAATTTTTTCAGCTTTAATTTTCTATCTATCATCATCTATCTTCTTCTATCATTTTTCATAGAGGCTAGTAGAGACAAGACAAAGAGACAAAAGAGAGAGAGAGAGAGGGGGGGGGGGAGGGAAAGTACAAAAACCAAATGGCCCATGACAAAATCTTTTAAGGGGCCAGCGGGGCGGGTAACTCTGCAACCCCAAAAAACACCCCTAGTCCCC
>JAFLJL010003037.1:0-2500 GCA_018398815.1 Conus ventricosus | reverse complement strand
GATGGCACAACGGCGGTATGCGTGCACCACACTTGACCACCAGAACGACCACAAGCTAAGAACAGAGCGGCCAAGAAAGGCAACCTTCTAGCCGAGACGCCAACCCGGGATTTGAACTCCCGGCCTCTGATAGACAAAACTTCCCGCTCTCTCTACCCACTGGGCCAGCCACTCGCGCGGTGTGTGCCGAACAATCGCTCTTCTTTTCAAGAGGTTCAAGTGGTCGCCGCCGTCTTCCGGAAGCCATCGGATGGGAGTGGGTGGAAGCGAGGCTCGGACCAGCGCTGTCGTCACTTCCTAGTAGACTCGTTCTGAAGGGCCGGCCAGTCAACGACAATACGGCCATTGTTTGTTTTGTCACGTAACGCCTCAATCATCAAAATAAACAACCCTCGGCAGACGACAATAGTGTCGAGGCAATGAGGAAGGGGTGGAGAGGAGGGGAGAGGAGAGAGAGAGAGAGAGGAGGGATGGAGAGAGAGCGAGAGAGACAGAGAGAGAGAGAGAGAGAGAGGAGAGAGAGAGAGAGAGAGAGAGAGAGAGAGAGAGGAGAGAGAGAAGACAGACAGACAGGCAGAGATAGAGAGAAAAGAGAGAGAGAGAGAGAGAGAGAGAGAGAAGAGAGAGAGAGACAAGACAGAGACAGAGACAGATAGACACAGAGAGATACAGAGAGACACAGAGAAAGATGAGGTGGGGTGGGAGAGGGAGGGTGTGGTGGTAGACATGGAGGACGTAAGGGAGGCGGGGGTCTGGAAGGGAGCCGGGGGGGGGGGGGGGGGGACGGGAGGCAGACGTCGGAACAGACGAGAAAAAAAAAAATAGAAAAGAAGAAAAGTAGAGACAGGCAGATAGGCAGACTGAGAGAAAGAGACAGAGAGAGAGGGGGAGAGAGGGAGAGAGAGGGGGGGGGGGGAGAGAGAGGGAGGAGAGAGAGGGAGAGAGAGAGAGAGAGAGACAGACATTCAGATAGACAGACAGAGACTGATAGACAAGAGATAGACAGACAGACAGACACAGACAAACAGAGGGGGGGGGGGGGGGGGGAGAAAAAATTACAGCGAGAGAGAGAAACAGACACACAGACTGACTGAGTGACAGACCAGACAGACAGATAGACAGGCGGAAAGACAGACAGACAGACAGACAGACAGACACCTACCTATGCCAACATCAATGCCACAAAAACGACAACTCCTCAAGATTGACAGAAAAGAAATAAAGCCAGAACACAAACAAGTTAACAAAAACCGGGAGGTACGGGGTGGGTAGGGAGGGGGGGGGGGGGGGGGGGGCTCTAAATTGCATGCAGGCCGTCAAAGGCATTCCACCCTCCCAGTGTCAGACTCTGAAATCACCGGTGTAACACCGAGCGGCCCAGACACCCTCTAATTAGGAACGGGTACACGCCATTTCACCCAGTCTTCGCCCGTCTTCGGTAATTGCCGCTCTTATCCCTTCCTGCACCCCAAACAAACCACGCATTCATGCACCCTGTACAAACGACCCATTCATGCACCCCATACAAACCACCCATTGCTGCACCCCATACAAACCACCCATTCCTACACCCCATACAAAACCATCCAATTGCTGCACCCCATACAAACCACCCATTTGCTGCAACCCACATACAAACCACCCATTGCTGCACCCCATACAAACCACCCATTGCTGCACCCCATACAAACCACCCATTGCTGCACCCCATACAAACCACCCATTGCTGCACCCCATACAAACCACCCATTGCTGCACCCCATACAAACACCATTGCTGCACCCCATACAAACCACCCATTGCTAGCACCCCATACAAACCACCATTGCTGCACCCCATACAAACCACCCATTGCTGCACCCCATACAAACCACCATTCCTACACCCCATACAAACCACCCATTCCTACACCCCATACAAACCACCCATTCCTGCACCCCATACAAACCATCCATTGCTGCACCCCATACAAACCACCCATTCCTACACCCCATACAAACCACCCATTGCTACACCCCATACAAACCACCCATTCTGCACCCCATACAAACCACCCATTCCTACACCCCATACAAACCACCCATTCCTACACCCCATACAAACCACCATTCCTACACCCCATACAAACCATCCATTCTACACCCATACAAACCACCCATTCCTACACCCCATACAAACCATCCATTCATGCACCCATACAAACCATCCATTACTGCATCCCATACAAACCATCCATTCATGCACCCCATACAAACCATCCATTCTATGACATTTCTAAAACAACCAGGTCTCTGAGTCAGTTTCTTTACACGGATAATTAATTTCATCTTCTATGTAAAGAGGATAAGATCGTGAGAGATCGGAAAGACTATCTTTTGTTTATTACGCATTGCCATAGTTTACCCCCCCCCCCCCCCCCCCCCCCCCCCCCCCCCCCCCCCCACACACCACACCCCACATATATTTTTTTACTACCGGTCTTTAGAAAACCGACAGCCCA
>JAFLJL010003036.1:71790-87005 GCA_018398815.1 Conus ventricosus | reverse complement strand
TCCATCCTCCCTCTCCTTCTCTCTCGAAGTATTGGGGAACTAAATCCCTTCTTATCAAATAAAGTGCTAAAATCTCCGTCTTGAGCAAATAAATGTTTTTTTTCTGATT
This sequence comes from Conus ventricosus, assembly GCA_018398815.1. NCBI lineage: Eukaryota > Metazoa > Mollusca > Gastropoda > Neogastropoda > Conidae > Conus > Conus ventricosus. The sequence continues at coordinate 86,896 of JAFLJL010003036.1, read as the reverse complement.
CTGAATCTCTCTCCTCTCTCTCTCGCTCTCCTTCTCTCTCTCTCTCATCTCTCTCTCTCTCTCTCTCTCTCATCTCTCTCTCTCACTCTCTCTCTCTCTCTCCTCTCAAGGACAACTGCACTAAAATTTTTAATTCTGATCGAAAAAGGTTCAGCGTTCTGAATCTCTCTCTCTTCTCCCTTCTCTCTCTCTCTCTCAAGAACAGACTGGAAGCTAAAATCTCAATTCTTGACGAAGAAAGGTTTTCACTGCTTCGGAACTCTCTCTCTCTCTCCCTCTCTCTCCTTCAAGTATCCCTCTCTCTCTCTCTCTCTTCTCTCTCTCACTCTCTCTCCTCAGACTGAAGCCTAAAATCCTCAATTCTTGATCGTATAAAGGTTTTCTATTCTATGTTCTCTCTCTCTCACTCTCTCTTCTCTCTCATCTCTCTACTTCACAACAGCTTGCTGACTGATATATGCCCACACATCGCTTATCATTTGCTCAATATAATTTAACAAAAAAAACTCCTCTTGTTTCTTTCTATTTTTTGTGCGGTGGTGGGTGGAGTAAGGTGGGGTGGGTGGGGGGGGAGGGTAGGTGGGTTATTGTAAACTCTTATAAAAACGCTGCTACAATCATCCGTTTTTTTTCACTTTAGCTTTAACCTGTTTGCTTTTCCTTTTCTCTTGATTAAGATGTTTGCTGTCATATTTGAAAATGGATACGATCCATTCAACTAATCACTTGGCAAGAGTCTAAACACTTTCAAAGAAAGAGAAGAAAAAAAAGAAGAAATGTGCTCCAACCACTAGTGTCAAGCCCCCTGTCTATCTCTTTACCCTTTTCTGTCATAAACTCACAAACCTGCGCACGCACGCTTCGATACGTTAGCTCAAAAAATTCCACCTAATAACGGTGTCAACAATACATACCGCCTCCCGTCCTCTTTTCTTTACACACACACACTCAACACACACTACACAGACACTACACACACACAACACACAACACACCCACAAACACAACACTACACATACCTCTACACAACACACACACGTACACACCCACACATCACTAACACACACACACACATACACACGGCGCGCTCCGCACGCATGCACACGCACGCGCAGCAGCCAACACACAAGCACACACACACGCACGCACCACCACTGCACACGACACACACACACAACACACACACACAACTCACACACACACGACACAACACACACACTCATCACGACACACACCACAGACACCGTCGTCCAACTTGGCAGTGACACGGTGTAAAGTGGTGGCGTCATTTATCGGAACACCATAATCCTGCTGATCTTAGCTTACGCATGGGAGAGGGCGTGTGGAGGGCGGGGTGTGAGCCCAAGCACCCATGCATGCCAAGAGCAATTTGCCCTCTGTTGGCGCTGTTGTTAACCTCTACCCACGCGGTGGTGCATCCTAAGCCCTTTGTTGGGTCCGGAACAATTTCCTGCCACCCCCCCCCCCCCCCTCGCCGCCCCCCCTCCCCAGTGCACGCAAGTTCGTCTGCAAACCCTAGTTGGCGTGCATGAGCGAAGCAGTTACAGACAATTTTTCCTCGTCACTCGTCTCTCATCTCTCTCACTCCTCTCTCTCTTCTCATCTCTCTCTTGCAAGGCAGCAGTTTACAGAACGTCTCTCCTCTCTCTCTCTCTCTGCCTTCTCTCTCTCGTCTTCTCTCGCGTCCTCTCTCTCTCTCTCGTGCATGCAGCAGATACAGACAACGTCTCTCTCTATCTCTCCGTCTCTCTCTCGTGCATGCAGCAGTTACAGACATCACTCTCGCTCTCTCTCGTCGTCTTGCGGCCCTCTCTCCTCTCGTCTCTCGCATCTCTCTCTCTCCTCTCTCGTGCATGCAGCTTTACAGACGATCTTCTCTCTCTCTCTCCACTCGCTCTCTCCTCTCTCTCTCGTGGCATGCAGCAGTTACAGACGATCTCCTCTGTGGTGTGCATCAGTTACTGACCTCTCTCTCTCTCTCTCTCTCTCTCCTCAAGTTCAGCAGTTACAGACTCTCTCTCTCGCTCTCTTCTCTCCATCTCTCTCTGTCTCTCTCACGTGGCATGCAGTTGACAGACTCTCTGTCACTCTCTCTCTCTCTCACTCTCCTCTTCACGTGAGCAGCAGTTACAGACTCTCTCTCTCTCGTCTCTGGGTCATCTCTCATATCTCAACTCTCTCTCGATCGTCTCTCCTCTGCTCTCGACGTGTGCAGGCAGTTTACAGACTCCTCTCGCTCTCTCTCACGTTGCAAGCAGTTACAGTCTCGCCTCTCTCTCTCTCTCTCTCTCTCTCACGATGTGCAGCAGTTACCAGACTCTCTCGATTCTCACTCACTCTCTCATCCTCTCTCTCTCTCTCACGTGTGCAGCATGTACAGACTCTCTCTCCTTTCTCTCTCGTCACTGTGAGCAGGTTACAGACCTCTCTTCCCTCTCTCTCTCTCTCGTGTGAGCAGTTACGAGACCTCTCTCTCTCTCGCTCTCTCTCTCTCTCACGTGTTCAGCTAGTTAGACTCTTCGTCTCTCTCCTCTCACGGTGTGCAGCAGTTACAGCACTCTCTATCGTCTCTCTCTCACGTTGCAGCAGTTACAGACTCACCTCTCTCTCACGGTGTGAAGCTGTTACAGTACTCTCTCTCTCTCTATCTCGCACGTGTACAGCAGTTACAGACTGACTCTCTCTCTCTGCTCTCTCTCTCTCTCTCTCTCTCTCCTCTCTCTCTGCCGAGTGTACAGTTACTACGTCTCATCTCTCTCTCTCACACGTTTTGCAGCAGTTACAGACGAGGTGTGTGTGCGTCGCGCGCGCGCGAGTGCGTGTGGTGTGTACGTGCTGCGTGCGGTGTGTGCGTGCGGTGTGTGAGTGCGAGTGTGCGCGCGCGGCAGCATTAGCAGACAATCTCGCTCTCTCTCCTTCTCCCTCTGTGCGTGTGTGTTGCGTGCGTGGGTGCGTGCGTGTGTGCGTGCGTGCGTGTGGCCGCGCGCGCGTGTGCGCGCGCGCGCGTGTTGCCGCATCAGTTACAGACGATCTCTCTCTCTCTTTCTTACTCTGTGTGTGTGTTGGTGTGTGTGTGTGTGTGTGTGTGTGTGTGTGTGTGTGTGTGTGTGTTTGTGTGCAGAAGTAACTACTCTCTCTCTCCTCTGTCTCTCATCTCCCCCCCCCCCTCCCACCATGATGAGGTCTCAGTGCAGTAAGTAGTGTGGTGGAACTTAAGCAAGCTGTCGCTCTACTGAGATGGATCAGTCGGAGAGCTCCAAGTGGAACAGTTTTGGTTTTGGGGTGTTCTTTGTTTTTCAAAGAACAAAAAGGGGTTGGAGTAGTTGTTTAAGAGAGAGAGAGAGAGAGACAGAGAGAGGAGAGAGAAGAAGACACAGAGAGAGACCAGAGAGAGAGAGAAGAGGGGGGGGGGAGAAGAAGAAGGTAAAAAACAAGCACTTTCTCCGCCAAATTCTGAGCTGACACAAAATAGAAGACGATGCCATATGATGAACACTCTTTAAGTCAAATAACTGAGAGAGAGAGAGGGGGGTGCAGGTGTAAAGGAGGGGGAACAGAAGAAGAGAGAGAGAGAGATAGAGAGAGAGACAGTGAGAGAGAGAGAGAGAGAGAGAGAGAAGAAGAGAGTCCGAGTTTCCTTTTTTCTGAGAGAGAGAGAGAGAGAGAGAGAGAGAGAGAGCGAGAGAGAGAGAGAGAGAGAGTGAGGGAGAGGGAGAGACAGACAGACAAACCCAAAAAAGACCAACGAAAATTTTCATTTAAAGCGGGTAGTAGGATGAACTAAAAATTAATTTTTTTTCTTCTTGTCAATCCAACGCCTTGGGCAGAAAACAAATGCATACTGTAAATTACATGCATACCATAAGTAAACATATGAATGGAAAAGAAAAGAGAAACAACAAAAACACACACACCCGCGAACAACAACACACGCACGGACGACGCACGCACTCACACAAACTCACACTCACTACACACACGTACACAAAGCAACTCACGACGCACGACCACACGCACGCACTCTCACACAGCACACACACACACACACAGCACACACACACACACACACACACTCACTCGCACACTCACAGACACACACCACACCACCAGAAAAACCCATGCATAACAATACTAAAAACGTGTACAGTCACATGAAATCCTACCGGACTCAAACCATATGGCCCATCCCCGCCACGCAGTCCCCTCCCCCCCGCCATCCCCCCCCCTCTTCACCCGACATCCGCCACCCGCCCATCCCCACTCCTCACCCTCCACCTGTACCTACGGCAATGACCCGTTCCAAAAAGGAGAACAGAAAAAACTTCACCGCGACAATCACCTCTCACAGTTCACAAGCGTCGTGCGCCGCCGCGCGCGCGCGCGCGCACGAGCACACGCGCGCAACATCACACACAACAAACACACACACACATCACACACACCCATTAACAAAGGAGCTATGACACAAAATAGACTACAGCGAGAGAGAGAGAGAGAGAGAGAGAGAGAGAGAGAGAGAGAGAGAGAGAGAGAAGAGAAGAGAGACAAAGAGAGAAGAGGAGAGATAGAGAGAGAGAGAGTGAGACAGAGAGACAGAAGACAGACATAATGGACACACGCGCACTCTACTTCATGATAATTTTCTTTTATATTTGGTCAACGAAAACCTGATACTCCGAATTAAATCATTCAATCCCCGTCATGTCCTTCCTCCTATCCGCGCGCGCGAACACCCCAGACGTACACTCACACACACACACACACACATCCACTCACACACCTCACTCACACACACAACACTCTCTCTCGCTCTCCCTCTCTCTTTCATCTCCCTCCGTCTGTCACACACACACACTCAACCACACTCACACAGCTACTCACACACACGCATGCACACGCACGACACACACACACATACACACTCTCCGCATCAGTCCTCTGTCTTCCTCTCTGTCTCTCTCTCTCTCTCAAACACACACGCACGCACACGACTCCCAACGACAACACACAACACAACACAACCAACACTACACACCACACAACACAACACAACTCAACACACTCACACTACACAAAACAACACACACACACACACAACACACACCACACACACACACACACACCATGCACGCATGCACGAAACGCACGGAACACACACACACATACCACCATCTTCTCAATCTGTCTGTCTGTCCTGTCTGTCTCTCTCTCTCTCTCTCTCCTCTCTCTCTCCTCACGGCACAACACACACACACCAAACACAACATACACACAACACCACTCACACAACACAACACAACACTCACACACCTGCACACACACACACACACCACAGCCAGCACTCAGGTATAATTCCAGCACCCGACCCTCGTCGTCTGGCCCTAGCCCAAAATAAGTAGTACGAGTGACACCAGTCCTCGCAGTATGTAACGCCCCCATCACCACCTCCGATCGCCCCTCACGCGGCCCCCTAGCCAGCCGCACTGGCGTGCGTGACCCGCGCCAGCTCCCCAAGGTACCTCCGCGTGATCCACCACCGCTCTACAGGCAATAGGTTCTGTCCCCCCGCCCCGAGTTCCCCCGCCCCCCCCCCTCCAACTACTACTACGTACTACCTACGTACTAGTCATGCCCCATACCGTGTTCGTGGACATTCCGAACACCTACCTACCTACCTACCTCTACGCTAACCGCGTCATCGTGACCGCTCGAACAAGCCGACAACAGACCCGTCCCCACTTTCATCAGATGTTATTAAAAAAAAAAATAAAAAATCATTATCTTCATTATTAAGCAGACCCGTCCCGTCTCTTTGTCTGACCTACTTTAAGTCCGGAAACTCACCTCTCTCTCTCTCTCACTCCTCTCTCTCTCTCTCTCTTCATGAATCCATCTCTCTCCCTCTCTCTCTCGCTCCTCTCCCCTCCCCTCTGAAAACAGTATCACGTTAAACACATGTCATGGATTTTTTTCTTGTAATTCCGCTCTTATAAAAAATTGATTTGAAAATCAAAGCCAATGACAACGAGGAATGCAACATTTCTTGTTCTGCTAAGGATCAAGCTGGTGACATGATAATACTAGTCCCTGCACATTATTTACATCATTTTGTGATCAGAGATGTAGCTATGTACGAGGAGAGAACTCTTTCAGTGAAGAGCCCTACACAGGCCAAAGTACATAAATAACCAACTAAATCATGCATAACTGAACGAAGAATTAAGAAAAAGACAAAAACCGTAAGTCTGATGAGACAAAAACTTTTTTATTTCCTTTCCTTTCATGTAATAACTCCCCAGCAGAAAGAAGAGAAACAAATAACTTGACCTCCTCAAACGCTCCTCTGAATAACCCACATCTTCCAGAAAGTTTACAATTAGTTCATTTCGCTGTCCAAGCTATGGTCAAGTGTGTGTGTGTCTGTGTGGGTGTGTGTGGTGTGGTGTGTGTGGTTTGTGTGTGTGTGGTGTGTTTTACTCTGTGTGTGAGTGTGTGTTGTGTTGTTGTGTGTGTGTATGTGTGGAGGGGTGTTGTGTGCGTGTGTGTGTGCGCTGTCTATTATTGCCTTAATTGTTTATATGGATTTATGTATGGCCGCGTGCTCTGTTCGACAGAGAAGTGTGTCACATAAAAATGTTCATATTATATTATTAGTTTGTTCTAGATAGGTAGTAGGCATTTTAACATTTTTATTTCCAGACCGGTGGCCTAACACTATAATATCCTCAATCTCAATCCTCTCTCTCTCTCTCTCTCTGTCTCCTCTCTCTCTCCGCTCATTCATCAGTGTAATCCCCTGGTATCAGTGGTCATCCCGCTTGCCTCACCTCAGCTCCTAACGTTTTTCCAAATCACGAAGCGAAGTTTACGACATAACCTGCAGATAACAGATGTTATTATCATCGTTCGTTCCTACCTTCCTGCGGTTCCAACAGCGATGAAGAATCCATGCTCCCATTTGTCGCAATACGACGTCGAATTCAGAGTGCACCGCGATGGCAACCGTCTGACGGTAAAAACGCTGTGGAGAACGGGCTTTTTGTAATGTTGCTCCCGAGCCAAGGTCTTAAACAACAGCCGCGACGGCAAAAACCAGCGAATCCTCTGGAACTAGTAATACCACTTCTTCTGCTTCAGCCCGTTTGTCCAAAAGGACCGATTGTCCGAATGGCTAAAACACACTGCGTCTCGACAAGAATTCGACAACTGTTCCAATATTAGGAGAAACCGCCAAACGGAAAGATGTTATAAACTTGTCTGGTTTTTTGGTTTGTTGTTTTTGCTTTTTTTGGGGGGGTTTTTTTGGTCTAAAAGCACAGAAAGTCCCATGCCGGTTTAGCAGTCTTCTTTTCTAGGGGGATGAGGACAGGGGTCCGATGGTCGCAGAGGGTTTGTGTGGGGGGTGGGGTAAGAACAAAAGCATGAAAGTCAAGCTGGTTTCGCAGCTCTGTCTGTCTGTCTGTCTCTGTATCACTTCATCTCCCCTCTTTTTGATTATTCTGCCTCTCTTTCTCTCGATCTCCTTCGCTCTCTCTCTCTCCCTCTCTCTCGTCTCTCCTTCTCTCTCTTCTGTCTGGTCATTCCTTCTGTTAATTCATGTCTGCTGTCTCTGACTACCCTATATTTGCGCATGTATCTCCTTTGTCTCTTTCTTTCTTTTGTTTCTTCTTTGTTCGTATCTCTCTGAAAGTCATGCTGGTTTCCCTAGCTCTTTCTCTCTCGTCTCTCTCTCTCTCTTCTCTCGTCTCTCTCATCGCATCTCTCTCTCTCTCTCTCATTCTCTCACTCTTCCTGTGTGTGGTGTCGGTGGTGTTTGGGCGTGCGTGCTGCGTGCGTGCGGGGAGCGTGCCCGTTATGTGTGCTCTCTCCTCGGTTTGTTTATGGCTGCCTATCTCTCTCTCAAATCTCCTTGTAACTGTATCTGTTTAGAATTACCTCTCGCTCCTCCTCTCTCTTCACTCTCTCTCTCTCTCTCTATCTCTCTCTCTCTTCTCTCTTATATATATATAGATATATAGATATATATAATTAGTTATATTTATAAATTATTTATTATATTTATATATTTTATCTTCTTTCTTTTGTTCTTCACTCGCTGTTCTTCTCTCTACCTCTCTCTGTGTGTTTTGTCCAGGTCAACGGGGTGGCTTCTGTCTTCCAGCCCCTCTGTTTCAATCGCTTACCCTCTCCTCTCTCCCCACCCTCCCTCTCAGCACCTCCCCCTTCCACCACTCTCGTCCTTTGATGTGTCCGTGTGTCTTTACCCCTGTGTCCCCCGTTTCGTCTTCTATAATCCTCTCCCAGATCTCTTATATATAGTATCACTCTCATTTCTTTTCTATTTTCTCCTCTATAATCTATCCCAGATCTCCTTATGTATGTATCTCGCTCATTCTGTCTCTGGTTCCCTCTATAATCTAATCCTAGATCTCTAAAGATAGATTAATATGTAACATCTCTCAGTATTTCTGTCTCGATTTCAATCCGTCTCTAATCCCATGTGTTCTGTCTCATCCTCTGTACTTCAGACTCCCTCTCCTTTTAGGCGGCGGTCGCTCTCTCTCACATCTCTCTCGTCTCTCCCCTGTCCCTCATTCCTCTCTGGTCCTCTCTCCCATCCCCCATCCGAGCCCCTGACATTGGTCGCTGCTCCGATGTGCGGATGCTGACATTTTGGCCCACAGACATCGGCACGACTATTTCCAGCCTTGAGTTGGACATTTTAGACTGCCACACAACTTTGGGCTTTTGGACCGATGTTTCAGCTCAACACCGATACACAAACCGAATGACCTCAGAATGTGTTTGCCGTGTCGGGCGTGCGTGAGCTCGCGCGGGCGCGTGCGTGCGCGCGTGCGTGCGTGCGTGTGTGTGTGTGTGTGTGTGTGTGTTGTGTGTGTTGCGCGTAATCATGCGGCACATGAGAAAGAGAAAGAGACTGACAGAGAGCGAGCGAGCGAGAGAGAGAGAGATAGACAGACAGAAGAGGGGGGGGGGAAGAGAGAAGAGAGAGAGAGAGAGAGAGATAAGAGAGATGAAGAGAGAGAGAGAGAGAGAGAGAGTCTGCGTGCACATGGCGCACGTGCAAGTGTGTGTATGTGCGTGTGATAGCGTGTGTGTGAGTGTGTGTCCGTGCAATGCGCTGGGGGTCGGGGTGCATTGCGCGCGGCACACACACACCATACGTGTCCTGTCTCATCCTCTGGGTGACTTTTAGCAACAAAACAAGATCAGCTCTCACGCCGCCCTTTTCTGGTTCCAACCAGACCTCACAACTCAACTCCCCTACCCGCCCCCCTACCCCCCCCCTGCCGCGCATGCTTCCTATCACTAGACCCAGCACTGCAGTCCACTGTCAGCAACCAACCAACTCCACCAGGAGTACTAGAGCCCCCCACCCACAGAGACACCACCCAGAACTGGCAGTCCACTGTGAGCAACCACCAACACCACAGAGTACATGAGGCCACACCCAGCCCACCACAGGTAGAACACCGCCCCAGCACTGCAGGGTTCCGTTCTATGTTTTCACAGACCGGATTCATAGGCCGTTGTTCATCCGGCTCTCTGTAGGTCGCGTGTTTCACATGGCCGTTGTGTCAAAGGGCCGTTGTGTCCACAGGGCCTTTGTTGTCATAGGGAGGGCCGTTGTGCCATAGGTCGTTGGTCAACTGTGCCGACTTTTATAAAGTGATTGTGAGCAACTCTCTCAGAGCCCTTCGCTTACGTTTCTTCACCTTCGGCATCAACCCCAGAAGCTTCGCTACGGCCTTTTATTTTGATTAATCCATCGATCAGACGGGAGTAGACGGGGACCAGCTCATCGAGTGAAAATTCCCGTTAGGGGTCCAGTGTCGCGGCGGCGTCGGGTGTTTCGCAATCTGGCACGCGGCAAACTGGCATGTCCCCTGCTCAAAGCCTTCCCTTTTATAGACTTTATTACAAAACTTGTTAATACTTAAAACCGGCCCTGTTGACACAACGCCCTGTGACACTACGGCCTGTGACACAACGCCCTATGACACAAAGGCCACTGGGACACATAGAGCGGACTTCATCTGCAGTCCACTGTCAGCAACCACCAATACCACCAGGAAGTACGGAGGCCACCCACAGCCACAGGAGACAAGCGCCCGCAGCACTGCATTCCACTTGGCAACCACCAACAACACCAGGAGTAGAGGCCACCCACCCACCACGGAGACACCGCCCAGGCAGTGCAGTCCACTGTCAGCAACCAACCAACCACCACCAGGTGTCCAGAGGCCACCCACCCACCGCACAGGAGACACCAGCCAGCACGTGCATTCCACTGTGAGCAGCAACCAACCAACACACCAGGAGTACTGGAGGCCACGCACCCCCAGAAACACCGCCCGCACTGCATCCCACTGTGAGCAACCTACCTACTCCTCCAGATAAGCTGAGGCCACACACCCACCCACAGGAACACCTCCCACACTGCAGTCCCACTAGAGCAACCAACCAAACACACCAGGAGTACTGAGCCACCCACCCTCAGGACGACAACCGCCCTTGCAACTTGCAGTCCAACTGTCAGCGAACCAACCAACACCACCAGGTGACTGAGCCATCACCCACCCTCAGTGACACCGACCAGCACGCGGTTCACTGTCACAACCACCAACACCACCAGGAGTACTGAGGCCACACACCAACCACAGGATACACCGCCCTAGCAGCCACGATGCTTGTTGGTGTTCAGTGCTTCTGCTCTGTTGCATTCCACACCCAATAACACCCTCGGCTACGACCCAACTCACGACGACAACATCTGAAGGTCGCAATGTGCGAGTGTATATCCCCCGCAACGGCACCAGCAAGTCCTCACACTGACAGTTCCCCATGAACTTACGGACTGACTCACATGGGGTGTACTGTGCATGAAGCCATCATGGCATGGATTTACAAAAGGAAAAACAGGAGACAAAAAACCACAACATGTCTAATTCATAATAAATGGATTACAGACAATAAGTGGAAGATCATTCATACGGAGTTTCCCATTTCTGGCCAATAACTAACTATAAGAAAGAGCTGTCATCTTACACCCTTTTCAATGAATGATCCTGGGTGAACCAGGTCGAGAGATACCCTGCACACACACACTTGCAGGGTTGGTAAGGAATTCTGTGCGATACGCTGATTCACTAGTAGTGGAATGTAAGTCGAACTGTGTGGTGGTGGAACTCTTCCGTCTGTGCCGCGTTAGCACGGCTCCACTCTGAAAGCGAGGGCCGGCTGGGGGCTGAAAAAAAATATTCGTAACTAATCCTCTGGTTGAGATTTTGAACCCGGACCTCAAGCCCCCCAAGCCTTCAAACACTGACCACTTGCTCTGGTTCGTCATGTGTCCTTTTCTTTCTTATTTTTAATTTTCTCCTTGCAAAAACTTATCTTTCACACAGATTTATAGCTTTTCATCTTCCAAGATCATCGTACGATTTCACACCATTTATGCTTCAAATGCCAAACATTACATTTTGCCATGTACCATAAACATTTTCCGTACCTTGAGTTTACATATTTGTAGGGTGATGATGTTTTTTCAAAAATTGATTAAATACGACAAAAAATGGGGGCAACCAAAAACAACACAAACAGAAACAACAGAAGAAGAGAGAGAGTCCCCACAAGAGAAGAGAGAGAGAGAGAGAGAGAGAGAGAGAGAGAGAGATCGCATCCGACAAAGGCCACCACCAGGGCTCCAAACGTTCATGCATGTTAATTGCCAGATAGACAGACTCGTCCCCTAAGCATATACATCAAGGTCCCAAAGTTACACATCTATTAAAGATTGGGTATGGATTACGATTTTCCTGGCTTTGTTAACTTGACTTTTAACCTTTTCGCAATTGGCTGTTCAAAGCTAGATCTTGTCTTTATATAATGTATAAAGCTTATCAAAAATTTGGAAGTTTATTTCCCTCCCGCATATGGCATTTGATAGATAAAATATTTTCCTAGATGTTGTATAAAGTCAAAGGTTTTCATACCTCTGAAATGAACGGCATGCCAAATAACATCAATTCAACAGACAAATTCAAGAGAAGCTGCATGCTGACTACTTCTCTTTCGTAATTGCTTTAAAGTTGTTGCCAAGAAATGTGCCGCGGTTCACAAAACCAAAAGCAAAAGCTCATGTTTTTCCCTTTCTCTGTAACAGAATGTACCAATGAATCACTCAGTTTCGTCCCATGGTCTTGTTACCGTGGGTCATGTCATTCCGTTTGATTGGTCATGGGTTTATACTGATTGCCTGACACAACACACACAACAAAATTCAAGGGCTTTTACAGATTTGGGATAATGATTGAAGGTAAAATCGAGGCTTTCAAAAACTTTAAAATAATCAATAACATGAATTTCTTGGTTCTGTTAATAAAAAAGTACGGTGAAAATACGCAACCTATTAATTATCCCCACGGCTGTATAGGACTTTTTTTGCGTATATTGCGACAAAATGCCTTGTTTTTGTTGTCTCCAACTGGGGGTCTGCACTGCTTACCATTCTTTGTACTCTTCGTATTTTCCAGCCTAACGACGGTTAGTCAACGGAACACTTCCCCGGCAGCAGGCTTCTCGATGTCAAGACAGCGGATCAGCCATCTCGTACGCTGGCCATCATGAAGCCGGTAACTCCGTGTCTTTTTTTTTTTTTGTTCTGGTTAACCTGTAGCTGTGGCGACTTATCCGCGAGATCGTCGTCAACGTCGACGGCTGACTTGTCGTATACTTTTTTTTTTTTTTTTGTTTTAAAATATTTTTTTTCAACATTTCCAATCAGTTTTTTTTCCTCCAAGCGACTCATGGATTTGTCACAGACTTCATTCAAAATCATTGCAGTGACAAAATCAAGCATTTTTTTGATAATGACTTCAGGGCCTTGAAAGAGCCCCCACCCTTCCCCCGCCCCCCCCAAATTAAGGACTTTTTATCATGAATACTTATACAGTGCCTATGCCTCTAAAGCGCTTTTAAAATCACACTCATTTTCACTACGGCTGCCTACCTGGGTAGTGCCGTCTGGAAGAGCTGCAGCTGGCGCTGTCATTCATCGTTTCCCGTGTCTCAGCCAGTCAATATAGTTCACTCAGTTTTCCTTGTCTACCTCTCATTCTTGCCCTTTTCTCACTCTGGGTGCAAGCTATATGTAACTTGTCTCCCCTACCAACGGGCCATACTTGGCCCACTCCTTCCGAAAGTTGGTGATGGGGATTTTTCAGTACGTGTGTGCGCTGTTTGGTTGCGTCCCTGAACACTTTTATCACCTCGACGAGTTTTTGTCGGGTCCATTCAAACCATTTTATTCGCACCTTACGATGTTTGTCGTCACTTAACAACCATGTATTCGCCACAAACCACGTATGTCATCCATTTCCCGCAATACCTTCACAGTTTGTCGTCTTCATCACCACTTTTGTCACGCGGACGAACAAAAGCAGTTTAAGGGCGACATAAATGGTTACCAAATTGGGAACAAAACTCGGAAGGTTACGGACAAAAAGTTCGTGAGGGTACGTTCAAAAGTGGTTAAAACGACAAAATGGGGGTGCTAGATACGTGTGTGCAAGACGGTATGCGGCGATCACACACGGAACCTCGGTATATTAGAGTCCCTCAATCGAATGTCTGTAATGAGATAATGGAGTCAGAACATCGTGTAACGTTTCCGAGGAAAATAAAAAATCCCGCCTGGACGCGGAACCTCGGCCCGCGGAGGATTCGAACCCACAAGCCCCAGAGCACACAAGATTACACAGTCCGGGCCCCGCCTCCCCTCTACCACTGAGCTATTTCCGGTCCGTTTCTCGATGACTGGTACGGTCCCTGGATTGTGGGAATAGGTGCTGGTGCATGGGTCCGGTAAAACCGTTTGCAGAGACCAGGGTCGTTTGCCATGTACAGACTTAGTGGACTCTAAGTTTGCTTAAAGTTAGGAATTTGCTTAGCGTGAAGGAATCCTGTTGCATGGGCTTGCTTAGCAGCAAAGGATGCTTAACATCTTGCTTAAAGTTAGGACAGCTCACCACCCCCCCCCCCCCCCCCCCCCCCCCGGCGTAAGTGCGAACTTAGCTAGGACAGAGCATACCGCAGTAAATAAAAATGGCGAACCGCGTTGTGTATGGGCTTCTGCTGCGCCGAAATTTGAGGCGAGAGAGAATTTTCAGGATCGGACGAACCCTTTTGATGTGTATGACGACGTAGAATTGTACTCAAGATTCAGATTTCGACGGGCAGACATTTTAGACCTGTGCGATGTGATTGAGGATGACATTGATCACCCGTTTCAACGGCGAGGCTCGCTGACTCCGCTCTTGCAGCTATAATAATAATAATAATAAAATGAACACTTATATAGCGCCTATTCTCGGCTAGAGGCCAGGTTCTAAGCGCTTTACAATCAACACTCGTTTACACACGGGCTGCCTACCTGGTAGTGCCGACTGAAGAGCTGCCAGCTGGCGCTTCATTCAGTCGTTTCCCGTGTCATCCAGTCAGTATCGTTCAATATCGATCACTCATTTCCTTACTTCCTTCATTCTTTCCATTTCTCACGCAGGGTGCATGCTATGTGTAACGTGTCATCCATACCAACGGCCAAACTGGCCTACTCTTCCGAAAGTTGGTGATGGATTTTACGTGTGTGCAAGATGTTAAAGCGTGCGTTCACACAAGGAACCTCGGTTTATAGTCTCATTCGAAGGACTGTATGGGAAATGGAGTCAGAACCAATGTTAACTCCGAGGAAAAATCCCCCTGCAACGAAACGCCCCGACGGAGGTTCGAACCCGCAACCCCAGGATCACCAAGATTACGAGTCAGCGCTCTACCAACTGAGCTATTCCGGCTCCCTACTGATCGCACTGCGTTTTTATGTCAGTGGGTGTTTTCAAGAATCATTGGGGATTTGTTTGGTGTCGACAAAAGCACAGTGTCGACAAAAGCACAGTAATAGACAGTGAGTTTCCCGAGCATTCGCAAACAGGCTGGATGAGTATGTTCGCATGCCAACGGTGGAGACGGCCAACAGAACTATGGAGCAGTTTTTCCGGATGTCACA
>JAFLJL010003036.1:66790-69290 GCA_018398815.1 Conus ventricosus | reverse complement strand
AATGAATGAGAGCCCAACCCACGCTACCCAAACTAACAAATGATGAGAGCCCAACCCACGCTGCCCAAACTAACAAATGATGAGAGCCCAACCCACGCTAACCCAAACTAACAAATGAATGAGAGCCCAACCCACGCTACCCAAACTAACAAATGATGAGAGCCCAACCCACGCTACCCAAACTAACAAATGATGAGAGCCCAACCCACGCTACCCAAACTAACAAATGATGAGAGCCCAACCCACGCTACCCAAACTAACAAATGATGAGAGCCCAACCCACGCTACGCAAACTAACAAATGATGAGAGCCCAACCCAAACTAACAAATGATGAGAGCCCAACCCACGCTAATCAAACTAACAAATGATGAGAGCCCAACCCACGCTACCCAAACTAACAAATGATGAGAGCCCAACCCACGCTACCCAAACTACCAAATGATGAGAGCCCAACCCACGCTACCCAAACTAACAAATGATGAGAGCCCAACCCACGCTACCCAAACTACCAAATGATGAGAGCCCAACCCACGCTACCCAAACTAACAAATGATGAGAGCCCAACCCACGCTACCCAAACTAACAAATGATGAGAGCCCAACCCACGCAACCTAAACTAACAAATGATGAGAGCCCAACCCACGCTACCCAAACTAACAAATGATGAGAGCCCAACCCACGCTACCCAAACTAACAAATGATGAGAGCCCAACCCACCGCTACCCAAACTAACAAATGATGAGAGCCCAACCCACGCTACCCAAACTAACAAATGATGAGAGCCCAACCCACGCTACCCAAACTAACAAATGATGATGGCCCAACCCACGCTGCCCAAACTACCAAATGATGTGAGCCCAACCCACGCTGCCCAAACTAACAAATGATGAGAGCCCAACCCACGCTACCCAAACTAACAAATGATGAGAGCCCAACCCACGCTACCCAAACTAACAAATGATGAGAGCCCAACCCACGCTACCCAAACTAACAAATGATGAGAGCCCAACCCACGCTACCCAAACTAACAAAATGATGAGAGCCCAACCCACGCTACCCAAACTAAACAAATGATGAGAGCCCAACCCACGCTACCCAAACTAACAAATGATGAGAGCCCAACCCACGCTACCCAAACTAACAAATGATGAGAGCCCAACCCACGCTACCCAAACTACCAAATGATGAGAGCCCAACCCACGCTACCCAAACTACCAAATGATGAGAGCCCAACCCACGCTACCCAAACTAACAAATGATGAGAGCCCAACCCACGCTACCCAAACTAACAAATGATGAGAGCCCAACCCACGCTACCCAAACTAACAAATGATGAGAGCCCAACCCACGCTACCCAAACTAACAAATGATGAGAGCCCAACCCACGCTACCTAAACTAACAAATGATGAGAGCCCAACCCACGCTACCCAAACTAACAAAGGATGAGAGCCCAACCCACGCTACCCAAACTAACAAATGATGAGAGCCCAACCCACGCTACCCAAACTAACAAATGATGCGAGCCCAACCCACGCTGCCCAAACTAACAAATGATGAGAGCCCAACCCACGCTACCCAAACTAACAAATGGTGAGAGCCCAACCCACGCTAACCCAAACTAACAAATGGTGAGAGCCCAACCCACGCTACCCAAACTAACAAATGATAAAGGCCCAACCCACGCTGCCCAAACTAACAAATGATGAGAGCCCAACCCACGCTACCCAAACTAACAAATGATGAGAGCCCAACCCACGCTACCCAAACAACAAATGATGAGAGCCCAACCCACGCTGCCCAAACTAACAAATGATGAAGCCCAACCCACGCTACCCAAACTAACAAATGAGAGAGCCCAACCCACGCTACCCAAACTAACAAATGATGAGAGCCCAACCCACGCTGCCCAAACTAACAAATGATGAGAGCCCAACCCACGCTACCCAAACTAACAAATGATGAGAGCCCAACCCACGCTGCCCAAACTAACAAATGATGAAGCCCAACCCACGCTACCCAAACTAACAAATGATGAGAGCCCAACCCACGCTACCCAAACTAACAAATGATGAGAGCCCAACCCACGCTACCCAAACTAACAAATGATGAGAGCCCAACCCCACGCTACCCAAACTAACAAATGATGAGAGCCCAACCCACGCTACCCAAACTAACAAATGATGAGAGCCCAACCCACGCTACCCAAACTAACAAATGATGAGAGCCCAACCCAAACTAACAAATGATGAGAGCCCAACCCACGCTAATCAAACTAACAAATGATGAGAGCCCAACCCACGCTACCCAAACTAACAAATGATGAGAGCCCAACCCACGCTACCCAAACTAACAAATGATGAGAGCCCAACCCACGCTACCCAAACTAACAAATGATGAGAGCCCAACCCACGCTGCCCAAACTAACAAATGATGAGAGCCCAACCCACGCTACCCAAACTAACAAATGATGAAGCCCAACCCACGCTCACCCAAACTAA
>JAFLJL010003036.1:49290-61790 GCA_018398815.1 Conus ventricosus | reverse complement strand
TGCGTGTTCTAAATACGTTTTCCCCATGATTTCCTGACATCTCCTAAATGCCATGTTTCCATTCTTCTGTCACCAATGTCAAGTACACTTCCAAATGTACACAATGATTTCTGCCTATGAAGTCACCTGTCAAATACCCGAAGACAGATCATCCTTTCTTTATTTTATCTTAAAGTTGGGTTAAAAACGGTCGCATATGCAAAAACCTCACCAATGGTGAATCTTGCGAGTTCTAGCCGGGAACGGAGATCAGAGAAGAGAGAGAGAGAGAGAGAGAGAGAGAGAGAGAGAGAGAGGGAGGGAGGGAGGGAGGGAGGGGAGGGAGGGTGGGCTGGGAGGGACAGAGAGAGAGGAAGGGACGGAGGGAGGGACAGAGAGAGAGAACGAACGAACGAACGAACGAATCTTTTTAATGAGGATAAAGAATAAGCACAATACAGGCTTTTTACATCTTGCCCTCGATGAAGCAGAAAAAATAACAATATGTGACTTCAAAATCAACCAACCATCTAATAGTGAAAAGAATATTAGCCTGAAATACAAAAGGCAATCCAAAAATATGACAGTCAACCTTTCCACACACACACACACACACACACACACACACACACACACACACACAAAGAGAAAACAACTTCCAGCAAATACATTTAAAAAAAAAAAAAAAAAAAAGGAGAAGAGAAATGAAGGACGTCAATGAAAGGTGGACAGGTGAACAGTATGTCATGACAAGGTATAGAGAAGGGGTAACGAAGGAATACAAATGAACATTCAAATACATTTAAACATCATTTGTACTTAAATCAAAACAATAATTTTGAAATACGTATAAAGAAGGTTATTGATGTTCTCATTAGTCACACTGTTTAGGAAGCGTAGCATCAGAATGAGAAGTATTGTTTTTTTGAAAACGTTTAGACTAGAAATTACATTAAATGAAGACACTAGGTCATTCCACAAACAACCACCAGAGTAAATGAGGCTAGATTTAAAAAGTTCAATCCTCGGTAGGGTATCTGAATCTTTCTGATATTGCGAATCAGGTTCGTTTTAAATTTATTTTTCAAAGTTGGTGGTGCTTGATTGGACATTATCTTAAACATGAAAATTGCTTTGTTATAAGTGAGTTTCCATTTTAGAGGCAAAATGTCTAAACGTTTTATAATCAGAGGGAGTTACAGTTGTAGATTTGAGAAGAACGCCGAGAGAGAGAGAGAGAGAGAGAGAGAGAGGGAGGGTGGGCTGGAGGGACAGAGAGAGAGGAGGAAGGGACGGAGGGAGGGACAGAGAGAGAGAGAGAGAGAGAGAGAGAGAGAGAGAGAAGAGAGTGACAGACAGAGACAGAGAGACAGGGAGGGCAGACACAGAGTGACAGTGAGAGAGAGAGAGACAGAGAGAGACAGGGAGGGCACCGAGTGACAGAGAGAGAGAGAGGGGGGGGGGGACAGAGAGAAAGAGAGAGAGAGAGGGAGAGACAGACAGAGAGAGAGAGAGACAGACAGACAGAGAGGCAAACGGACAGGCAGACTGACAGTGAGAGATCAAATCATACATTTTCGATCTCTTCGTTGGGAAAACCCAAATGATTAAAAAAGAAAAAAAAAAAAAAAAAAGAAGAAAAAAAAAACAGTATGGCCTGACGAGATCCAGAAGCAACAGAATGAGAAAATGGCTTATGACCGGCATTTCAAACGCCTGTGCACCATTCTGGGAGAAGGACAGTAACTCTGTAACAAACAATCCTGGGTAGAGAACCTCGCTGACAGCTTATTTTACCTCCCTATCGCCAGAATCACCGGTGTCCCTGAACACAGAGCATCTACTATTGATCCTTCTGCAGTGTGTAATACGTCCTTGCATTAGCACGCATCGTGTTCGTGGGAATCTTGCCACAAAGTCACGGTACGCTAAGACGTCACCACTTACCTGTATCGGTCACTAATTTTCGATGAGAATATTCACGAAAATCACAATTAACATAATTATGACAAAATCCTCCCCCCCCCCCCCCCCCCCCCCCCGCCAAAAAAAAAAAGCCATCATAAATGGCAGACTGTGTTTTGGGTTTCAAAGAATACTTACCGTAGAAACGTCGACTGAATCACAAATAACGATGCAAACATTTTCGGTGTGTTCAGAAGCAGCTTTGTCTTTGGTACCGATTCATTTATTCCCGGACTACATACCATCAAGTTCAAGAAACACTCAGCTAACAGCGGTGGACATACGCGTATGATAAGGCAACACAGCATAAAAAAAAAAAGAAAAAATACCAGAAATACTTTTAGGCTTGAGTCATAAACAAAATCAGTTTGAAAGACAGGATGAAACGAAGAATTAAAAGAAATTCAAAAAATAATGTTACTGCAGATGTGAAGAAGAGAAAGAAAATATGACAGGTCTTTATCATGTGCGAAAGAACTAACCTTTCTTTCTTTCTTTTTTCTTTCTTTCTGCGTACGCAGACTGATACTCCTGCGGACACTGCCTGTATAGACAGGCAGTGGAGTTTTGTGTGTATGACCGTGTTTTTTTTAAAATCCCGCCATTAAGGCTACCATACTCCATCTTCGGGGAAGGTGCATGCTATGTGTAACGTGTCATCCATACCAACGGCCAAACTGGCCTTCTTTTCCGAAAGTTGGTGATGGGATTTTACGTGTGTGCAATATGTTTTGCGTGCGTTCACACACGGAACCTCGATTTACAGTCTCATTCGAAGGACTGTATGGGGAATGGAGTCACAACCAATGTTAACTCCGAGCGAGGGAAAAATTCCCCTGTATCGAAATTCGAAACCGCAACCCCAGGATCACGAGTCCGACGCTCTACCAACTGAGCTATTCCGGTCCCTAACTAACCTACCAACTTCGAGGATTTTCATATAGTTTGGAGGAAGATGACGGACATGAAAAATTGGATTTGCACACCAACTTGTCCCATTCACATTGACAATAAGAACAAATGAAATTCCCTTCAAATACTGGAGAAAAAGTAGAAACACTTGCAGAATTTTTTTTTTTTTTTTTTTTTTGGTGCTGTCCCAACCTCTGCGCCACCTCAGAGGCAGTGCACCCACGCTGCTCATTCCGACACCCCATCCACAGCCACAGCCCGGTCGGCCCCGCCGCAGCCCCGCACCGGCAATCCACAGGGAGCAGTCCATGTCAAGTCGTCAAGAGGCAACCCACCGGAGGAGACACTGCACTGCCGCCGAGTCACTTCGGTGGTGTTCTGAGACTACATGACAGGCTGTACTCTACGCTTCCTTTCATAATATATCCCAGCGTCAACCAGGCCCGAGAGATGCAGGCACCTGCAGTGTTGGTCAGGAAATTTGAGCAACACTCTCAGAAACGCATCCATTAAGTGGATGAAACTCGACTGTGTGGTCCCAGTCTTCCCAACTGAGTCCGCAGCAAACTCAACTCTGGATCGGGGCAGAAAAACCCACATGACTCTGATGGGATTCGAACCCACGACCTCCCAGCCGGAGTCCGCGACGCTAACCACTTCGCCACGGCGGCTGGTAACACTTGCAGATTCTGTAGTAGATCTGAAGGATTGTCTTCGATCTGCGAATAATCACCGATTTTCTTTGTGTGTGTGTGTGCGTGCGTGCGTGCGCGCGCGCGCGCGCGTGCGAGTGTGTGTGTGTGTTTGACTTTTAATCACGCCCCTCGCCACCTTCACCCCCCTCCTCCTTCTGCCTTCATCCTCTTTCTCCCCTCTATTGACCATCAAGAGGGTGCACGAACGCGTGCGCTTGAGCTTGCGCGCGCGCGCGCGCGCACACACACACACACACACACACACACACACACACACACATAACCGTACAACCGATAAAGCAATAAAACCGGATAAAATCGACGCCTTTCAACGTAAATTGTCATTCTCCACGCACAGTGAAAACGGATAACGGGTTGGTCGTGGATATCATTTTTCAGATGAACGGAAGACAGAATTTTAAAAAAATGGAAGAAAAAAAACAAGAAAAAGGTATTAAAAAAAAAATTTAAGTAAAGAAAAGAAGAAGAAAAGAAAGAAAGAAAAAGGAAAAGAGAAGAAACCCTGATAAAAGAAAAGAAAAGAAAGAAGGAAAGAAAGAAAGAAAAGGAAAAGAGAAGAAACCAAGACACAATAGCCGGACACCCAACATGATGTCGTGTATATTACCTGGAATGGGCTTAGGCTGAAAGGCGAGGCTTGAGCAGGTCACCCTCCCACCTCCCACGGGGAGAGAGAGAGAGAGAGAGAGAGAGAGAAGAGAGAGAGAGAGAGAGAGAGAGAGAGAGAGAGAGAGAGAGACAGACAGACAGACAGACAGACAGACAGAGAACAGGCAAGAAACGAGTCCCGCTGGATTGCGCAAGTGACCGGTTTAAGTGATCTAAGGTGACAGGCGTGAACCAAAAGCCTGCGCAAGGTGCGCAGTGTGACGTAGCCATGCAGAGAGAGAGAGAGAGAGAGAGAGAAGAGAAGAGAGAGGAGAGAGATTTCATTCGCGGGTCTTCATATTCATGTCTTTGAACTAAACGTGATATTAGACGTGAAAAAAAGGCGTGGCCCAGTGGGGACAGGAGGG
Source organism: Conus ventricosus (assembly GCA_018398815.1). Lineage (NCBI taxonomy): Eukaryota > Metazoa > Mollusca > Gastropoda > Neogastropoda > Conidae > Conus > Conus ventricosus. The sequence continues at coordinate 57,202 of JAFLJL010003036.1, read as the reverse complement.
GGGGGGGGGGGGGGGGGGGGGGGGGGGGAGGGGGGGGGGGGGGGGGGGGGGGGAAGGGGGAGCCAAAGTGTGTGTGTAGTAGTAGTACTTTAATTTTACGGTCTTTTCACAAATGTGATATTAGACAAGAAAGGAGAGATAGACAGGCAAATAGTGGAGATAGATAGAGTTTGTTCATGTTGCATACAAGTGTGTGTGTGTGTGTGTGTGTGTGTGTGTGTGTGTGTGTGTGCGTGCGTGCGTGCGTGCGTGCGTGCGTGCGTGCGTGCGTGCGTGCGTGCGTGCGTGTGCGCGCGCGCGCGTGTGTGTGTGTGTGTGTGTAGGGAGGGGTGGGGCTGGGAGTGAGCGAGGTGGTGTACATAAAATCAGAAAACAATCAGACACACAAACGAATAAACAAACAAACCTACACACACTAACAATATCAGATTAAAGCAAATACCTGACTGGACTACAAATCAAGCAGAAAGTAACTTTCAAAGCAAAATCAATATCAGAAAAAATATCTGTCACAGACATGCCTGATAAACATGGCAGAAATGCCTTGAGAGGCACACATTCGAACAAAACATGATCTCTTGTCAATTTTGTTTCCCCGCATATGCATTTTGTTGCAGAGCTATATTTAGTTCTAAAAGCATCCAGTTTCAATCGATGGAATATTGAAACGACGTTTCTGCATTGATGCATATCATACATGTGCAGATTTTGGATGCTTTTGAAATGATCAATACTAAAAAGAGATTATTTTGTGTCTGAACATTAATAACAGCGTTGTTCTGCCCATTTCTGAAATATTCCCAAGCTGTTTGTGTTTTAAAATTTGTTGACTCTCTTTCAAAGTGAACGGTATGGAAATAGTTTTGTACCCTCGTTCCATTTTCAGCGCCTTTTTTTCGCACATCTGTCAGCAAGTTCATTGCCCGAAATTCCACAGTGTGAAGGAACCCAGAAGAAAGTTACATCTGTTCCTTTACATATCAAGACGTGGATTAAATGTTGAATTTCCTTCAAAATAAAGTTATCTGAATTTGAATTAAAAAACTTGATCGATTGTAACACTGACAGCGAATCTACACAAAACAATACTTGAAAAATTGACTGCGGTAAATCAATTAGAAATGTCAACGACAAAAGTATCGCTATCATTTCAGCTACGAATATGGAGCGATATTTTCCAATGAAATATGCTTTTTGTACTTTCAGCGATGGAATAACAAATGCTGATCCGGCCTCTTTGTTACTCGTCAACGATCCATCTGTGTACACCTTAAGATGGTTGGAATATCTGTCTTGCATTTGCATCTTCGTTAAATATGACAAGATGTAAGGCTGATTTGCTTTCTTTGTATCAGTGTAATCAGATCAAACTTCGCCCTCTTGGACGTTTTTGACAAAGACTTAACATCTATATTACTTTTCTTAAACAAATCAGCAGTGTATGAACTGATAGTGCACAGAGAGGCAATATTTTTTGCTCTTTTTTGGATAATCACTCTCTGGTATATAGATATTTCCGTTTCATTTACACCTTCCAATGGACCATGGTTGAACATTTCATGAAATATTTGCAAGTGATAGATTCCTATATTCATTTAAAGGTAAAACGTCTATTTCTCTGTATGTCCTCAAAGTGAGGCATATACCGGAACTCCTAGGCATAATTTGAAGGCTTTGCTATCCACACTTTGTAGTTTTTGTAACAAATATTTAGGTGCGCTAAAGAAAGCCTCTTGGGCGTATGATAATTTAGAACGAATTAATGCCAAAGCCAAGAGCTTTAATGTTTTTTCCATCTTGGCACCAGCTCTGCTTGCTCAAAATTTTCAGAAAATTAAAGTTTTTCTTGCCCTGTTTAAAAGGTAATCAATATGGTTATTCCATGTGAGTTTCGATGTGAAATGGACACCTAAGAATTTAATTAAGTGTACGTATGCAAGTGTTATCCCATCCAGCTTAAAAGATGGTAAATCAGAGGGATCATCCCCATTGTTGAATAAAACCATATAGTTTTTTTCATGGGAAAGCTTTAGACCATTTATAAACAAGTATTTGCTAAGGTTATCAAGCTCTGCCTGATAAAGTTTTCTGTGGTAATTTATTGCTCTTTTGGGTGTTTTTTTTCTCATACTAGTATTTATCCACATACACAGATCATCGCATATTGTGCAACTGTAGCATTTTTAGTTACATGTTTTGGAAGATCATACAGCAAAATATTAAATAGCATTGGAGATATTACAGAACCTTGAGGAATACCCATATCCAATGGTTTAAAACTGGAATATGTGTTTTGTACTCTGACCTGTAAACTTCTTTGTGTTAGAAATTCTTTAATATAACTGTAAAAATTACCTGAAGTGTGTGTGTGTGTGTGTGTGTGTGTGTGTGTGTGTGTGTGTGTGTGTGTGCATGCGCGCGCAAGTGAGTGTAGGTGTGTGCGCGCGCATGCATACGTGCAGGCGGGCGCTTTGCGACACAGAGAATTCGAAGACCATCTGTAAGTAATAATATGAAGAAATAGAGAGAGAGAGAGAGAGAGAGAGAGAGAGAGAGAGAGAAGAGAGAGAGAGAGAGAAGAGAGAGAGAGAAACAGAGACAGAGAGAGACAGACAGAGACAGAGAGAGTGGGGCGGATTAGTGTGAGTGATCACCAAAAAAAAATTTCTTTAATAACGGGGTAATTTACAATGGGACGGAATAATCTACGTCATTCTGATGCAAGAGACGACGTGTTCACTATTCATTTAGTTTTTGTCCACAAATGCACGAAATATGTTTAGACTACGTTTTGTTTTGAAACCGTCCATTGCCCGTCTATAAACGACAGACTTTTTTTTCCAGTTTTCTGATTGCGTATGTCACAAATCTTTAAAAGTTTCTGTTACTATTGTTATGTTGTTGTTGCTGTTGTTTTTATGGTGCTTGGCGTCGTCCATGGTGACGCAGCATATGGTAGTTGGAAAGCAACATTTTCGTTGTGGTGAAGTGAAACACGCCGCTCCAACCGATACTGAACTATAAGCTTTGCTCCCGACTTCGACGCTTTGTCAACTTTTATCATCAAAGTCAACTGAACAATGAGGTGGAACACAATACAAAGTGATAGCTGTGCCTTCCAAGGATAACATGTGAATTAAGTGGCTGTGTGTGTGTGTGTGTGTGTGTGTGTGTGTGTGTGTGTGTGCGTGTGCGTGCGTACGTGCGTGCGCGCGCGCGCTCGCGCGTGCTTGTGCGAGTGTTGTGTGTATGGTGTGTGTGGTGCATGCTTGTGCGTTGAGGTGTATGTGTGTGTGGCGCGCTGTGTGTGTGTGCATGCGTGAGAACGTGTACGCGAGTCAGCGTTGTGTTTGTATAGTGGGGTGTGGGGGGGTGGGGGGGGGGGGTGGTGGGGGGGGGGGGGGGGGGGGGGGGGGGGGGGGGAGGAGAGAGAGGGGGGGGGGTAGGTAGGAAGGGAGGGGGAGGGGAAACAGAGAGAGACAGAGTCAGAGACAGACAGGCAACAGACAGACAGAACGTGTGTGTTGTCGTGTGTTATGACTGGCGACCAGTGTAACGGGAGAAAGGAGTTGGAAAGGAAGTGTGTACATATATATGTGTGTGTGTGCGGGGGGGGGGGGGGGGGAGGAGGAGGAGGGGGGGAAGAGAAAGGTGGTGTGTGTGAGGGGGCGGTTGACTTGCCGTGAGAAGATCGACAGTAACAATGCATGATACTACCTACCCCCACGGCGCCAGCCTACTGGAACACCGACGACACGGATGTACGTACAGTCCGCGGGGACGAGACGAGAGAGAGAGAGAGAGAGAGAGAGAGAGAAAAGAGAGAGGAGAGAGAGAGAGAGAGAGGGGAGAGAGAGAGAGAGAGACAGAGAGAAAAGGAAAACAGAGAGAGAGACACACACCACACACACACACAACCACACCCCAACACAACACACACACACACCACACGGAGGAAAACGAGATCATTAGGGGAGGGAGGAAAGGGACGGCGATGATGGGCCTGGAGCACGGGGAAGGGGGAAAGGGACACGGGGGTAGGATGGAGTGCGAAGGGGTGGGGGGTGGGAGATCGGTGGGAGTGCGACAGCCTCGAACTACGCCAGCCTGATCTTTCCGGGAATGAGTGGACCTTTGCTCATAGCCAAACCCCGAAACTGAAGCTTCCTCATTGATCTGTGTGTGTGTGTGTGTGTGTGTGTGTGTGTGGTGTGTGTGTGAGTGGTGTGTGTGTGTGTGTGTTGTGTGCGCGTGCGTGCGTGCGTGCGTGTGTGTGTACAGAGAATGAGAGGGAGGGGGTGTTTATTCCGTTTACTGTACTGCACAGACCCTCACGATCTCAGCAGGAATAATATACATACATCGAAAAGCAGTGACATATAATACCAAAATACATCCATCTGTTTACCTGTCAAATCGTTCTCACCTTCCCGTCCCCTTTAAAACACACAAAACGCACCATGTACGCAGGCACGCGCGCGCACACACAAAACACTCCACACTCCAAAGAAGAAACTCGTCAAGACACTTTTTCAACTGGTCAGTCAAAAATCCCGTGTACGTACAGCGGCGAGCCCCTCCCCTCCCCCCCCCCCCCCCCCCCTTCCTCCAATTTAACAAACAACGTACGCCTTAGTTTGGCAATAGCTTCTTTTCTGGTCCTGGTTACCGATTATTAAAACACACACACACATACACGCGCACGTGCGCGCACACACACATGCGCGCGCACACACACACAATTACTCTGTTTTCTGAGCGTACAAACAGCCATTTTCTTCCAGAAAACGACAACTACCTCCCTCCCTCTCCCTCTTTCTCTCTCTCTCTCTCTCGCTCGCTCGCCCCCACGAAATCATAAAATATCACGACTTTGTTTCTCTGTCATGTAGCTTTTCTGGTTAATAAGCCAGTCCAACGTGATGCGGAAAAAAAAAGATATATAATCATGTCTAGTGAAAACACAGATAATATCACTCCCACGACCAGCCAGATAACTAGGACTTGAAAACATATTCCGCACCGCTGTCCCTGCACTGGGCGCAAGCCTCTTTTTCGTACTGCTTTCAAATGGTGCCAGACATGTCGGAAATCACTGCAAAGATGAACGAGCAACCCCCTAACGGCTTCTTTTTGGGTCCCTAAGGTTTGTTTGAACAGCGTGTAAAAAAAAAACCCAACAAAAAACAAACCAGGTTACATAAATCTCACATCCAAAGACTTGACATCTTATATAATTTGTCGCTTTCGTGACAGGAAGGGGTCTGTTTGAATCGCTGTTCTGTTAATGATTCTTTTTTTTCTTTTTCTTTTTTCTATTGTTAAAATTAGTAACCGTCCCTTTTTAAAAGGTAGTTGTCTCTCATGATTATGGAGTGAAGAGTGCGCCTGCGACTCTATCGACTGCCGCTGTTACAGACCAGACAAACTGTGACACACTTCTATTTTCAGCGCGCCACCGAACATACCGACAGGGGGCCACACGCCACAATGTAGATTTTATACTAAATCCTAACTCTTACCATCCATGCAAGCGTTTTGAGACCTACCATAATTTTGACCCAGTCTTTAATGTTAAATTGACGTTGACCCAAAGAACAACTCCACACCAATTATTTTCCCTTTTTTGCGGGGGGGGGGGGGGGGGGGGGGGGGGGGGGGGGGGGGGGGGAGGGGGTTCCAACGATAACATCATGTACAGTCTTCGAATACATGATCTTCCCCTTAGCTGACGTCACATTGCAGGCCTTTGCACACACACAACACACACACCAAAACACACACACACACACACACACACACACACACTCACACACATACCCCCCAGTTCCCTTTTTGATTTTAAATCTGTCTGCTTGGAAAACCCCCTGGCTTGTATCTTGAAAGGCCATATGAAAAAAAAATGAGGAGAATCAACTTCGGACACAATCCCCCCCCCCCCCCCCCCCCCCCAAAAAAAAAAAAATTGGTGAAAACAATCTCCTGCGCCAGTCTCAACTGCGCCAGTTTTAAACTCACGACTCCTTAAGCAAGGCCTTTGGGGCATTTATTCTAGGTGTGCAACCACAGCTTTTCCACAGTCGTTATGCCTTCACTGTCTCTACCCTCCTTCTACTCTTTACATTCCCCCGGTCATCACATCTGGCCCCCCCCCCCCCCCCCAACCTTATTTTATTTTGTTATTCCCCCCAACAACAAACAAAAAGTCCAGTCTTTTTCATCATTTCCGTATCAAATTCACACTGTTCTCTATCTGAGGTCAAACCGTCGCCTGACAGACACGACAGGCTGTTTGTAGCGGGGAACAGCCAACCTTCTCCATCCCTCCCTCCGTCTTTCGCCCTTAGACGTCTGAAATGTCTGTGACCGAGAAAGGAATTGCTTTCCAGCACTCCACGTGTAATGTCATGGAAGTGAATACGGCTCTTGGTTAACTGACTTCTTTCACAACAAGCTACTCACACACACACGCACGCACGCACGCACGCACGCACGCACGCACGCACGCACGCACGCACACACACACACACACACACACACACACACACCACACACACACACACACACACACACTCACACACACACACACACACACACACATACACACACACCCCGTGAAATAAGCGACGTTATCTCACGTTCAAGATCAGAAAACAGCAGTCCCCACCCAAGGTTTCCAGATTGAGAACGCGTCCCATTCCTATCATTTTCTGCACCAATCAGAGAAAGATACCATTTACGGTCCAGAAGAAGAAGAAAAAATGACAGTACACTGACAATGCAGAAAAACGACTGGGCATTTCAAGTCGTAGCAGAGGACCGTCATTATTACCTTCCCGGGGAGAAGGTGGGAGATGCCTGAATTGGTGGGGAATGAGGGATGGATGGGGGGGGGGGGGGGGGGGGGGGGGGGGGGGGGGGGGGGGGGAAGGGACTGTTTCAATGCTGTTTACACCAGGTTTGAAAGTTACCTCAAGGGAAAATGACGGTCACCATCATCATCATCAACTACCCTCTAGCGTCAATACTCATTACCCAAGATGTCCAGGAGAATAATGATGCCACCATATGAGAAAGGACGAGGCGGGGAGGGGGGGGGGGGGGGGGGACGGGAACTGTTCAATGCTGTTTACATCCCGGGGTTTTAAAGTTTACCTCAAGGAAAAATGAACGCTCACCATCATCATCATCAACTTACCCTCTATCGTCAATACCTATAACCCAAGATGTCCAAAAAATGAAGCCACTATATTGGAGGGATGGTAGGGGACAAGGAGGGTGAAGAGGGGGTGGGGTGCTGCAGGAAAGATCGAACCGATCGAATCCCCCCAGCCCCCTCCCCCCCCGGCCGGCCAGCCGAAGGAAACCCTGTTTTTTTTTAACCCACCGCCCTCCAAACCAGCTCTTTGCCTCCAAGTCTAAACCAGTGTGGCAGAGAGCCAGTTTGTCAAACTCCCCCCCCCCCCCCCCCCCCCAGTCTTCATCTACATCCATTATAGAGGGCCGTACAATCACAACACAAATTATTATTATAATTACTCTCCCGCTTTCGGTGGGGGGGGGGGGGGGGGGGGGGGGGGGGGGCAGAGGGGCTGCCCACTATGTTGAAAGCCGTGAATGAGTGGGGCTGGGAGGGGGGATATATATATATATATATATATATATATATATATATATATATATATATATAATATATATATATATAAATGCCCTACCTACTACGACAGTGAAGAACGATTTGATGTCGGCCTGCCTGTGTTGAGGGTTCTTCTGTCGGCAGCAGACTACGACTTGTAGTGCTTTCACTCCATAGGGCGAGCTGCTGTGTTTTTTTTCTTTTCTTTCTTGTTATTATTATATATATATATATATATATATATAATATATATAATTTTTTGGGTGTGGGGTGGGG